>JAYMFT010366606.1:6995-22200 GCA_038088735.1 Panulirus argus
GAGAGAGAGAGAGAGAGAGAGAGAGAGAGAGAGAGAGAGAGAGAGAGAGAGAGTCAGCCGTCTTGAGCATTTCCTTCAGTTCTTCACCCAGTTTAAAGAAGTATATTCTACGTCCCAAGGACTCCTGGAACCTTTGAAGGATATCTTGTGCCTTTTTACTATTTTTTTGTTCATTCAAAGAAAAAAAAAGGAGAAAAAAAGTCCGTCTGGGGTCCAATATTAAAGCTCCCTAGCTGTGTTTCCTAGTTTTTCCAGAAACGAAATGGTAGAGATATAAAGTTTTATCGATCGATTGGCTTGTCTTTTTTTTCGTCGTCGTAGATATTAAAGTAAAATCCGAGAAATGCTGTGTACTCGAGACGCCGCTTCCGCCCTCCTGGCCTCTGGAGAGGAAAGAGTTGCATCCAACTCCCAAGACGGCAAAGCTTTGAACTCGATTTGTGAAATATATTAAGATGAAAAAGCAAATCTGACCCTCCTGACCTGGGGTGACCTGACCCACTACCCTTAACCCTTGACCTATGACCACCACACGACTGCACCTCGTGAGAAACCCCCATAAAACCACTCCCTCAAACCCCAGATTCACGATAACCCCAATTACTTTACCCCAGTAGAAATAATACCCCAACCCCTGACACAATAACCATGTTACTACACCCCATAACACACCATAACAGACCCGTAACAGACCCGTAACAAAACCTTAACCCTTGGCTCTACGATAGCCACGCTACTACACTCTACGAGGAAAAAACCCCAAGCCCCAACCCCACCCACGGTCCTACGATACCCCAGCCCTCCACTACGATCACTCCTGCCACATTGGATTTTCGCCTCCGTTGCTGTGGACTACTCGGGGACAAAGCACAGTGCGGCATGTCCTCCCACTGCGTCACTCTGTGGCGCGTAATCACCTCCTCCGCCGGGGAGTACCTTCCACTCCACAAGGGGAATTTCCATTCAAATCAGAATTATACGAGACAATATCATTAAGCTCGTACTGTGTCATGAGGTGAGAAGACAGAAAGTCCTGATGATAAACGCATCCCCCTCCGTCTACTCGATTCTGAGGCCCCTCACCGGAATATTCTCATGATCAACAGTCCGACATTGTGAAGCATAGCAGAAATCACTAAAGTGGAAACCTGTCACATATTGGGTCAACTAAGGTTATATGTATATACACTCAAAACAATCTCCAGCTAGGGTTCAGTCACCAGTGGAAACAATCCAGTTGGGGAACAATTACCATTGGAAACAATCTCCAACTAGGGTTAAGTCACCAATGGAAGCAATCCACACACACACACACACACTTGGGGGTTAGAACGAACACTGAAATCGACTCAGTGTGATGTTAGATTTGCACAGATATCAGCCTCGTTGAAGGATGGATCCCCAACTGGAGTCGTCCTACAATCAGACATTTCAGCATTTACTTTCCCTCTCCACCACAAGTCAGTCCCTAACTACACCATCTGCTCTTTACTAAGAGCCCACAAGATACAACACTGTAACAAACGCTTGGGGGAATATCCACTTATTCCACAGTCAGGGGGCGATGTTAATCTAATCATGATCTAATTTAACATCTTTCCGGTCCGTGTGGGCCGCCTGTAACGTCCTAATGTTAAAGTTTAGTTAATGTCTGCCTCTCTGTGTGTCTGGTTGGGTGAGGATTATGGAGATGTAGCGAGGATGAAGCGGTTCCGTATTTACAAAGGAAGATAATCGAGTCTGACCGTATGATTTACAAGGGTAAGGGGGAAACGCGCTGATTATAGAGGCCGGGACAGAATTTACAGAGGCTATATTTCTTTTACGCAGTTAGCCGTATGATTTACAGAGTATGGCCATATCATTTACAGAGTATAGCTGTGTTGTTTATAGAGTTTAGCTCTATCATTTACAGTTTTATGAGTGTTGACGATATTCCCGATGATGCCGTGATAGACAAATGAATAATTGTTTATTATGAAATCGATTCTATACGTCTTGCAGCTGAATAACTCGACACATCTTACCGTTGAATAGAACCAATGTAATCGGACACGGACATTACAGAGTTTTATCAAGTACTCCACCTGACTCTGGTCTCCATCTAAGGATACTGACGTTCCCTGCTACTGGGTTGGAGCGTTTGGTGTGTCGGCCGAAATATTTGGCGCGGGTCTTTCTGGTTTCTGTGTAAGCTCTGCGTGAGAAATATTCCCTGGTTTTTCATCCGTGTGTTGTAAATATATATATATTTTTGTCTCGTTCTAAAAGTCTGTGTCGGATACATTTTTCGGATATTTGTCAAGGTATTGGACATTTTTCGTTCCCGTCTAAGGTGCGTGTGACGACACATTTTCTGATTCTCTCTCTTTCGCCAGGAAGCTACATTACCCATGCCGTATGATCTAATTGAAATGATACGTTGAAAAAAAAAAACACCGAACCCTGTCTTTGAGCAGTCTCTCGGAGACAAGGAAAAAAACGATTTCATTGGAGTTCCCTCAGTATTACTACCATCTGCAGCTGCAAACAGTTGGAAAACTCTATCAGAAAAGAGAGAAAGAGAGAGAGGAAAAAAGAAAACACACAGTGAAGTGTTTTGTATTATTAATGTTATGCACTCTCGCCGCCAGAGGTTCTTAATTAAAAGCAACTTTGCTTATAGGATTTTACGTCGTTCGTGAGAGCAGCAACATCCCGAAGGGTGACTGGGCGAGGTTGTGGCCCGCGAACGTTGCTCGCATTCTTCGTCTTGGTCTGAGACGAGCCTTTAGGATAAGATGACTCCAAGATGGCCTTTCTTTCTTTGGTGCGTGTACCCACAAGACTTCGCCCGAGGATGCTTAAGAGAAGTGTATTTCTTTTAGGCGTGTATATGTGTGTAAGACTTTGCTAAGAAATGTCTTAAGACGAAAGGCTTTTTCAGGTGTGCATATGCATAAGACTTCGCAAGAACATAGTTTCAAAAAATGGGGTGTGAGGTGTGTTTATGCATAAGGCTTCGTTTGAAAGTGTCATCAAGATGGCTTTCTGGATATGAGCGTGAACAATGCTTCGCCTGAACATATCTTCAAGAAGGCTTTTCAGGTGCGTGTATCCATAAGGCTCCTCCTGAGAGGAGGGCCTTTGAGTTCATAACCACGTGAGTCTGTGATGAACGAGGTAAAGAAACTGGTCTGTACCACGCAAAATGAATCTTACCTCTACCTTCAGGTTGCCTGAATTCTAACTTCTTTGCCTTAAGGTAAAGTTTGGGTAATACAGATTTCTAAGTAAGTTGATGTAATGGAAACTTGAATCTAAGTTTGAGGTCATTTCCTAAGCTAGAATGCCATCGCTGAAGACGAAGATTAGGACTTTAAACCAACGACAGTTTATCATTTTTTTTTAGCAAGAAATACATAATGTATGTCTATACAGGAACGTGCAAAAGTCTCGACAAAGACGATCCGACTGGCTGTACAGAGGGCCGTCCATGCGTCTTTTAAGGGCCACTGGCGTTGCGTAACGTCTCGTGATGTTGAGATCAACCTCTCTCTCTCTACCAATACATCAATACCGCGTCCATCTATCTAAAAAACTAATAAAAAACGAGATTTAGCATCTCTCCAGTACCTCCCTGCATCTCAGACATTCGTAAAAAAAGAAAGATTGGAAATTTCTTCCTCCTTTCAATATCTGCCAATTAACGCCTGGCGGGACACAGTAATTGGATATTTGCTCCTATGACGTTTGCTGGGACCAAATGAACTTGGGAGGACCTTCACCCCCTACCACTCCCACTCCTCCTGCAAGAAAATGAGCCGCTGCTCCATAAATTTGATAGGCTTACTCCTCATTATGGAGCTCTCGTCGACCAGTTATAGGGTGGCCAGGTTAGCGATAATGGTTATTGAGGAAAAAGATATGTGAACCTTTTCATTGACGCTTCAATTCATGATAGTGTATTTCTAGACTTACTATTAAGTAATTTCTATGCATATGTAAGTCTTAATGTGTACTCACAGATGGTAATGCACTACACCGCAAGAGGAACACACACACACACACACACAGACACACACACACACACAGACACACACACACACAGACAGACACACACACACACAGACACACCCCATATTCTACAACTTGAACAAGCCGCATAAATTAACTTTAACTATATGATTATCATAATTATCAACTTTACAAAGCTGGACAACGCGCGGGCAACCATTATTAACAGTCGGAGGGTTTGGGAGAGTTTGAACAAAATATTATTTAGGCGTCATGAACACTGGTCTGAAAAGAATTATATTCCATTTCTTTTTTTTTCACTCATTTTCTTTTTTTAAGCTTGATAGAATTATCAGATAATCCCAAAGTTCGTTCTGGGGAAAGGGGGATTATCTCCTGGAAGCTAAATTTGACTTCCTGGTGTAGTAATCAACATTCATGGGCGGCCAAAAGGAAATTATAAATTCATGAAATGTGGAAATAGAAGTGTTTTGAAAACCTCCACCTATTTCTAGTGATACTCGTACACCAACTCTTTTCTAGGGAGCAGAATGACAGATAGATGATACTTGAGGTCAAATCCATTGACCTAAAATTACGTGATTTTAGGTATTTGAAAATATATTGTTTACATGGCAAGACACTACTGGGGGGGAGGGAGGGAGGGGTTCAGTCTGAAACATATGTGAAGCTTCGGCTTGCTTCACACACGCACCGTGTGAATCCACTGAGTGACTATGTGAAACTTCAGAGTCAGTTTCGGATGAGGTAGATCAAGTGAAACGTCAGAATCAGCTTCAGATGAGGACTATATAAGGCTATGGGTCTTTAGTTTCCATGGGGGTACGGTGTGAAGCTATGATATAGTTTCACATAGGGATTATGTGAAACTACAGGGTTAGATTCACATGTAAACTGTGTTATACTATAGGGCTAGCTTCACATGGGGACTATGTGAAACTTTAGCCACCTTCACCATGGGTCTATGTGAATCTACTAAGTTAGATGTACCTGGGAACCATGTGAAATTATTATCTCGGGCAGGGATTATGTGAAACTATACTTAGCTTCACACTTGGAGCTTACGTGGACCTAGAGAGTTAGTTTCAAATCATGGATATGCGAAACTTTAGAGAGAGCTTCGCATGGGAAAGAATAGAGTCAGCTTTAGCTTCGATTGAAGAACTAGGGTACCGAAACACCTCGCTGATCCAGTAACACACATTCGATCCACACTGCTTACTATGATGTAAGTCGACGAACTGATATGAACTTGCAGGATCAAAAGATCAACTCTCAAATGTTGGGGGTTAAGAAAAAATGATGTAATCTACATGACTGAGTGGATTTCGAAAATTTTATCTGAAGCCTCACTTCGAGGGCAGAGGGAACTGCTTCGGCAAAATGTGTTACTAAATCGTAGGATTGGACTGGACTGTAATGGGTATACACACATGTACACCTGGATCTCCTCGATGAATGGGTGTCTGGTGTAAACTGATGGGCATGTGTGTATGTATACATAAGGTTAAGACAATGGTACAAGTACGCAAGGTTAAGAGGCGAGACAGCACGAGTGTCCAAACTCTCTCCCGTAACATGCATGTGATACTCACGCAAAAACAGGCACAAACACACAAAAAACACAAACACACTCGCATACAGGCGCGTGCACGCACGTTTATACACACAAAAACATACTCTAAAACAAATACACACACACAAATACTCACGTCCACGTGTTCACAACCACAAGTGTATATACGGAAAACAGCAAAGATATAAACACAGACACAGATGCATATCTTCACAAACACAAACACACGCACACACACACACACACACACACACACACACACACACACACACACACACGCACACCAAGTCGGTAACTCTAAACCCCCACAGTGGCCACAAACCACGGTATTTCTAAGTGGAATTCCCACTTAACTTACATTTCGGGAAGTGGCAAGTTAAGCGGCGTCTGTTCTGCTTTAAACCCACCCAGACAAACGTGTAGCAAACCCTTTTTAGGACGACGGAGGAAAGAGACCCATAACATTTCCTCTCTTCTTGATGCCATAACTCTGAAGTTATATACACGACACGGTAGTAGTGTTAACACAAAGGGAATGCTACCTCGCTAGCGCGGGAAACGGAGATCAAGGATGAAAGATAGAGAGAGAGAAAAAAATAATGCATTTACATTTGTACAGATTAGAATGTATTCATATATTCGCCTGCGACTGTGAAGAATGTATATATATGTATATGTTTGTCTTTCTAGAAGTTTAGTAAGGGTTTATTTTCCTATCCTCTCTCTCTCTCTCTCTCTCTCTCTAGCCTTTCACAATTCTCCCTTTTACCTCCCTATCTTCTCATCCTCATCTCCCTATTCTCTCTCTATCCTTTCATATCTCCCTATCCCAAATTCCCTATCTTCTAACCCTCCTTTACTCTCAGACCTTTTATTTCACTCCCTATTTTCCCTCACCCATTCCTTTTTTTCCGCCCTCTATACACCCATTTATGTCGCCCTTCCCTTCCAGCCATTTCCCACCTCCTGTCCCCTTACCACCCCACTACCCTCTCTAAGGGGAGGGGGCTTCTAACCCCACCTCCGCCCCCTAGAGCCAATACTACACCAACAACTTTCTCGTATGATTTTTTTTCTCCAAGTTTCTCTAAGAAGAGACTTTGTTCCACCGCTGGAGGGCTGGCGGGTACCGGAAACTGTGGGGATAGTTTCGCGACGAAACTGAAGAGTATTCGGTGGTTCAGAAACGCTCGACCACTTTGGAACAGGTCCAATCTGCGGCGGACCAGAAGTACTCGACCAGTTTGGGACGGATTTCTCCCATTCTCTTGCCAGGACAGTGCTCGAGAGGTCTACTGGTGGTTAGAGATTAAGACTAGATTGGTAATTAGAGTCATGAGGAAATATTACACACAGATGGGAGGTACTTTAGTGTTCCTCTGGTGATTCTGGACTACTTGCTGGACTGTCTTGGGGTTTCAGCTTTAGGATATTCTGACGGGTTCTATGGAAATCTTTGTAAGGCAGACTAACTCATATCACTCATCATTAACCATTGAAAAATTGATATATATATATATATATATATATATATATATATATATATATATATATATATATATATCAACCTTGTGTTAAAGTGAATTTATTCGCATCCACGAATTTTCGTTTTTTTTTTCATATCAATGGATCATTCTATAAGAGAGAGTAATTGGCTCCCGAGGCCCTAATTAGGACCAAGACGAACCATTTTATGTGCAAAGTTTTCGGGAAATATTTGCATAATTGGTATATAGTAGGTTCCTAACTCACTTATATATGGGGGGGTTTACTGTCGCATTCTCAAAAGTAATTATAATTCTCTCATTTCCTAAAAGAAAAATGATTTATGTGTATCTGTGAGAAGAGTGTACACACACACACACACACACACGAAACGTGAAGAAGAAAATAGAAAATTCAAGGAAGAGGGAGAGACCCCGCACCCAATTCAACTTCAAAACTCCAACCTTTCGGAATAACAACTTCTGACAACTTCGCAAATTATTCATACAAGTCTCGGTGTTGATATACGTGAGAGAGCAACTCCAAAACCTGGAATATTATCCAGCCAATTATACGTCTCTCAAAAGACACGCGATGGAGCTTAAGAAGGGATGCCTGTCCTTCACCCACATCTCGCCGAGACAAAGTGGAAGGGCTGCTGCAAGGGGGATGTAAACTCTGAGTTTTAGACTGGAGGGGGAGGTTGGGATTATGTTACCAGAGATGTAGGAGCTTAGTGCCTGAACAGTTAGCAATGCCGGAGCTCTCTCCCGTCCCCTCCTTTCTCTCTCTCTTGATCTGTCTGCTTCTCTATCGATTTATCTGTCTGTTTGTCTCTGTTTCTTGTGCCCCTGACCTTAACTTGTTTCCTTCCTCCTTCCTTCTAGCCTGACTCTTTATCTGTTTTGGGCTGCAACTCGGCCCTGTCCCTAGATTTAACTCAGGCGTTTTTGCCCTGCAAGCCAAGGCTTTCCTTGTTCCTCAGCGTGACTCTTGCCCCTCGCCCGCTAATTCAACTCCTGACCTCGTCTGCACCGCGGTCTCTCCTCCTTAAGCTCACTCCTGGCCTTTCCGTTGACCCCTGACCCTTTATATGTCCTGTGCCCTCCCTCATGACCTTCCGCGATCTCTGACATTACAGTTGACTTGGTCACACCCAGGCTGATGACCAGTCCACGTACCTTATATTTACTTTCATGCGTGTAACACATTATATGGCCGAGACTGCTGAAGGGCCATGGTGCAGAGGGACTGTTCCAGATCTCCTTAATACCCATAATGTTGGGTGATGGTTGGAACATTGTCTAAATGCTATACCCTAGAGTAATTGCTGGTAGACTCCTTAATCCATAGTTTGGAATGACTACTGCTAGAAAGCTTAAAAACCACAGCATGAAATAACTGATTTGAACATTCTTGGACTCTTATAAGATTTCATTTAGGTAAACGTGCTTCATAAGTACATGTGACTGTTTTTTTTTACACCTCAAAGGTTCCATTAAATTGTTCATGGGTTCCAGTTTCAGTCTTCGCTCTTTTTGCTGAGTATTATATATGTATGATGTTTCTATTCTCTCTGCTGTCAATATTATGCAACCACAGAAGTCTATTAATGGAGACCCTGAAGCTTCGAGGCTTCATCTTACGCGGAAGCAGGGTAAGGTGGGATAATGAGGCGTAAAAGTCTTCGACGGTATTGTACTCATTTCCGCCCGCTGATAATGATGATAGTGCAGCCTCGTAGAAAATGAACTTCTCGGTGTTACCACCCGCAAACGAAGTTCGTTAACGCCCATTTTCGTTCACGCATTCCCTATCTATCTATCTATCTATCTTTCTACCTATCTTTAGTTTAAGGCTGCTCTTGTTTCAGGAACAGGGAAATGTAGACCCCTTCGGAGTGATAAGCTCTTTGACGAGACTATACTTCCAGTGACATAACATCAACGGTGATTTTTCACTAGCGGTGTGACTTTGTGCTGGCGAGACACGGTGAAATATATATATATATATATATATATATATATATATATATATATATATATATATATCTATAATCCGGAAACTGTGGCTCATTTTCTGCAAACGTTTCTAGTGAGATTCAACTTTAAGTCTACACATGTTTTGGTTCAAAATATACGTTGCGTTAAAAGAGTTTTTCGTTTATTCGCGTTTTTATGTTGTATTATTAAGGTACATACTCAGTTCGCTATTTTGCATTTAACGTTAATTTGCTATTCCAAACAGGTTCCATATTTTTTTTCCAGAGTTCCGAATAAAGTTGACTTTTTTTGCCCGGGTACTCGTTATATTTTGGAAATATATTGAAATAAACTTTTACTGTATATGTTTATTTCATAAAAAAATTAAATTAGAGGGATTTCTTTTTTCGTTCGTTTAGACTGTGTGTATATCTAAAGTTCATTTAAAGGTAGTTGCGAGTTTATTCTTAATAGCAAGACTCGGAAAATTCTATATTCAACACGTCTTGATTTCGTTCATACTCTTCTCAACTTTGGTATGTTTCTTATTGAAAGATACAATGTAAATCTGTTTCCTGTTTCCCGGAGAGAGAGAGAGAGAGAGAGAGAGAGAGAGAGAGAGAGAGAGAGAATTTCTAACAACATACGGTTAAGCGAAGAGAAAATGTAACTAACAAAAGGTCAGTGAGAGTCCGAGGTAAAAAAAAAAAAAAGCGTGGACGGCAGGATGCGACAAAATCCTATACAAAATATAAATAGTTAGGTATCCCCTCAAAATAATATAATTAGCGGGGGTGACTATACTAAATCAAACGCAAGCTGCACCCTGGCCGAAAACTTCATTTTTTTTTCAACAGAACCTCAAACGCTACACCATTTCTAACTTGGAAAAGTTAGTCTATTCGCAGACGTTATAGACGAAATGGCCCATGTGCGGGACATCGAGTCAGCCCAACGATCTATTTTAGGCATTTATGGATCCAGTTTTTGGTAATCTGTTCCACGGAACGCCTTTAAGAGACACCAAACTGATAACAGAAGAGCTTATAGACAGATCAACAATCCTGTAGAAACTATGACATCTTTTTAGCTATTGTTAAGGTGTTGTCCTGAAGTCTATTGTGCCTAGTTTGTAGGAAGACTTTATTGTTTATCGAGAAAAGTTTTTACGTTCGAGCTATTATTGATGTAAAGAAGTGAACGGAACTTAACCCATATGCCCACATAAGCCTAAGCCAACGGTTCGGTCCCTATCCGGGCCTCTGAAGGTGACCGGAGGACCCGGAGCACAAAGAGCGCCCGTAGAGGGATCTTGTTGCTTCCTACAAGCTAGCGTTACGTGACGCTGTGCCGTCGCACTTCCCACTGATACTCTACCGTCGTGCTCACAGTTGGCGCTGTACCGTCTAGGTAATCAATGATGCTGTGCCGTCACACTAACGTTGACACTGTACCGTCACACTATCTACTAACACTGTTACGTCACACGAACTACTGACACTGTACCGTCAGACTAACTGCAAAAGAATTTTGGATTTGAAAATCAGTAACAATTTACTTGTAGCTTCTACATTCTCTATACACAAAATCTCGTCAATAATACGCGTGACGGATGTTACTGGACCGTTACCTTGAAGGATATAGTGACTGGTGCATAACAATTCTGTGGGGATATACTTCTGTCTCCCTTATTCCCAAACTCCATTAGCCAACCCCATTACCATCCCTTACTCTACGGTCCCATTCCCCACCTCCTGTCCGAACCATCCTCCTCTCTCTCCATTATCTGCCCTTATCACCACCAGCCTATTTTCCAAGCCCAATTCCTACCCTATTCCACGTCCTCTTCCCTACCCCTATTTCACACAATCATCACCACCACAATTTCATCCTTATCCATGATCTAGCCACTACCAAACCTCCATCCCATCCCCCCAACCCATCACATACTATTCCATCGAGGTTAGTATGCGAAGGGGCGAGTGTATCATAACTCGAGTGCATAATGGAGAGGTACGAGGTGGGATTCAGCATGTCGTAAATTGCTCGAAATTTCACCCCGAGAATAACCACGAGATAACGGCTCTCTGCAGCGCCGTCTAGTCATCAGGCACCCGACCACTGGGCTGCGTCGTGGTGCCTTTGCTCTCCTTCCACAAGAACAGTGAGCTATACCACCTACAGGTTCCCTTAGGGTGTCATCAATGTCCTGTGTGAGGCTCTGTGTGGCAGGTGGCAGCTTCCTCCACCAGTCCAAAGACATTAAGTTAGAGGTCCAAAACTCTCTACCCTGAGGCACGCCATCATACTGCTGTTTCTTATGTTGATAACAGGGGGGACCAGAACTCTACCTTGAGGCACGCCATCATACTGCTCTTTCTTCTGTTGATAACAGGGGGGACCAGAACTCTACCCTGAGGCACGTTATCATACTGCTGTTTCTTCTCTTGATAACAGGGGGGACCAGAATTCTACCCTGAAGCACGCCAGGGAACTGATGTTTATTTTTCTTCATTCTTTTTCTCGTTAAGCGCCACTCCGGGGCCACGTCCCGTGAGGGCAGTCATCAAAGAGACGCTGGATACCCAGCCGTCACTTGCCAGACACCTTTAATCTACACGAGAAGCCTTTGATGTCACACACACACACTTGCTTCAGCGCAATGGCAGGTGATTTTGAAGACACCTGATAGAATCTACAGCCAGGGCAGTCGAGAGGTTAACGAGGGCATTAGCGTCTTCTAATCCTGAATCGAAATCGAGTCGACGGACGATACTTAGTGGAAGATTTCTACACTCGTAAGATTCTAGTTTCTGGGATCTTGCCAGTAATGGAAGGTTTTCACGTCAACACATTCTTTTTCACCTTTTAAGTGTGTCTGCTGGGCAGTCTTGAGCTAACTTTACCACTCCTCTCTCTTTCTCTCTCTTTCTCTCTCTCTCTCTCTCCCCAGCTTGCCACACCCCTCTCCCCAGCTTATAAGGAAGCGGCCTCAATGCCTCCGTTCATCACGCCGCCCACCTTCCTATCAGCTCATCCCAGCGACGATTCTGGCCAAGTTTCCTCGGGAGAGAAAAACAGAATATCTTTCCAATACCTTGTGAAGGCTATCTCCATCTTCATTTCGGTGCGACTTACCGTGTATCCGACCAGCCAGATGCAGTCAGGGAGAGGGGAGAGAGGAGGAAGGGGGTGGATGGGGGGAGAGTTGTTCAGGGAGAGGGGAGAGTCGTGTTGGGAGAGGGGAGAGTCGTTGCGGCAGTTCGCGGTGGCGCAAAACGACCCCCTAGGGAAAGCTAACCTGGATGGGATGTTTGGCTAAGGAGGAGCAGGTGGTGGTGGTGGTTGTGGTGGTGGTGGAGGGTGGTGGTGGTGGCGGTGGTGGTGGTGGAGGGTGGTGGAGGTTGATGGTGGCGACGATGGTGGTGGCGGTGGTGGTGGTGTTGGTGGGTGATGGAGACTGTCTGCCGTGGACCATCCGTGACCGGGCATACCCCAGACGCTGTGAGAGGGACGTGGAGAGAGAGAGAGAGAGAGGGAGAGAGAGAGAGAGAGAGAGAGAGAGAGAGAGAGAGAGAGAGAGAGAGAGGAGGGTTAAGAGGCGGAATAACTGATGGAATGGGAGTGAAGGAAAGGAGCGTGGTGTGAAGACAATCAGGAATGGATAAAAAAAAAAAGGGAAGGTATCGTGAGAAGGAAATGGTAGCTGTCAAGTACCTGGGTTTGGCTGCCTGGTATCTGTCAAGTACCTGGGTGTGGCTGCCTGGTATCTGTCAAGTCCCTAGGTCTGGCAAACCTGGTACTGTACCTATCAAGTACTTAGGAACGGTAACCTGGTATCCGTACCTGTCAAATGCTCAGGAGTGTTAACCTGGTATCTCTACCTGTCAACCACTTACGAGTGGCAACATGGTATCCGTACCTGTGGATGTGGTTCGATGGATAAATATGCCCTGGTTACCTTGTCAATAATGATGGGGATAAAATCCTTTATCTAGCTCGTGAAACAGTCTTTTTTTCTTTGACACAAGTTTCGCTGACAGGTCCCTAGTTTCTGTCTCATCCTGGGGTTCTGTGGTACACAAAAGAGACTTTAGAGCCTTGCATGCCTACGGGGGGGGGGGGACAAGAATTCCACCGTCAGTTGGGACTGGGTAAAGCCTCAGCTCCGGGGGTCATCAGTTCAGATGGAAGAATTTAGACGACTCGTATAAAGCTTAAAGATGAACGTGTCTGTATGGTTAATATCATGATCCTCGTCTCTCTTTCCTTCTTCACTGTCTTCTTTCTTCTTCCTACTTCTTCTTCGGGTAAAGAAAGATAAGGTATCCTTCACTTCAGTGGGGACTGGAAGCGGAAAATCAGGAGAGAAGTGACGGAAATTATTTTTTTCTGTTGCAGAGAGAGAGAGGAGACCACAGCTTGACCTGAAGCTATAGATTCCCAGATGAACCCCCCCATTTTCCCCCCCATGATAACCTGATGAGAGAGTCGTGTCTGCTGGGAGAGTCACAGGATGGGAGAGGTGAGGGAAAGAGGGAAAGGGAGAGAGGCAGTGGGAGAGTAAATGAGTGGGAATGGTGGAAGATTAGGGTAAACGACAGACAGAGGAACACAGAGGAGGCTTGAAAGGGAAATCACACACATACCCCTCTCTCTCCTCTCTCTCTCTCTCTCTCTCTCTCTCTCTCTCTCTCTCTCTCTTTCTCTCTCTCTTTCTCTCTCTTTCTCTCTCAACTATCTATCTATCTATATATTTATTTATCTATCTACCTGTCTCTCTGTCTATCTATCTATCTATCTAGAACTATCTATCTATCTATTCTGACGCCAAACCCGGGACCCCTTTCATGGGGTTCCCGCAGCTTCGAGGCTGCACTCCACTCTGGGAGAGGAGAAAGATGGACTGCTTTGTACGGTGGAAAGTCCTTCGTCAGACTGTACTCCTTTCCGTCCACCGACGATGACACAGGCCTCGCTGAAGGGCCACTTCTCGCCCGCAAATCACCCGTCCACCCACCCTGAATCATGTAATTTACCTTTCTAAAGTAAGAGGTCGCCTCTGACAATAACAAAGTCAGCCTTTGTTTAAAAAAAGAAAAAGAGAGAAAAAATGGAGCCGTATTGTCAGGAAACCCACTGGCTGTGTAAACAAGACGTGAACCTCACCTGTAATTTACGCAGTGTTGCCTCCACTAGAAAGAGAAAATAGCTCCCCCACTACACACACATTCATTCTATGAACTACGAAATAATCATCAGGCCAGCATAAGGGTGTCTGGATCCTGATTCGAAACAGGATTTGAAGCGGCTCGAACCACTGGGGATGGAAGACTCGAAACTGTCTTTTAAGTTATACTGAATAAAATAGAAATGATAGATTACCTACATTATATAAAGACATAAAATCCCTTATAGTTAGAGTTAAGTTATGATTTTGGTGACGATCTGTGTGTGTTGTGTAATCACTGGATGCTGCAAGGGAACTTAGATTGAAGGACTGTTGCTTCATACTTCGAGTCGAGGCTTTGAACACGATGGTTCGACCACTGAAAACATAAGCACCGTGTTACGCGCCTTGAGCACGCAGTTACTACCCATCAGGACGACTATATGACTCATGACTAAGACGGGACGACCCATGGGCATGATTCTATGTCTAACTCTCTAAGGTCAGGTCAAAGCCAAGGCCATTGTACTCAAGGCTCGTAGGGGTCGTGTTCAAGGCTCGTAAGGTCGGGTTCAAGGGTCGGAGGGTCGTGTTCAAGGGGTTAAACCCCAGGAGATATGTGAGTATATCTCACTCATGTCTCTTGCCTTACGTGAGTGGTGAGGGAGACGAGGACTGTCATCTCATGTCCCTTGCCCGACGTGAGGTATGAGGGAGATGAGGACTCGCTTCATAGATCCCTGAAGTGTCTGTAGGCAATTTACAAACACAGCATTTTTCAAAAAGCTACGATTTCTTTTTTTTTTTTATCCTATGTACTGTATCGTATATATATATATCACGTATTTTTATAGAGGCGATAAACCAGAGGGGATATTGTTGTTGGCTGAAGCAAAAAACAAGAGTGGGAGAGAGAGAGAGAGAGAGAGAGAGAGAGAGAGAGAGAGAGAGAGAGAGAGAGAGAGAGAGAGAGAG
>JAYMFT010366617.1:0-10870 GCA_038088735.1 Panulirus argus
GTCTGTTTCCTGGCGCTACCTCGCTGACGCGGGAAACAGCGATCAAGTATAATAAATAAATAAAATATATATATATTCCCTGGTACTTCTTGTAGTTAGTAACATCACGAGGAAAAAGTCACCTTCGACGAAGCTGTCATCATCACCTGACAGACAGAGCCTAGCATCGTCGAAGGCTTTTTCCCGCCCAAAAGACTCCCACTTTATCCTGTCCCCCGGAGGCTGTTAGCCTCCGAGCTGCAGGATCTCCCTGAAACGGGACTTTGTATTGTATATAACAGTGATAAGGCGTGCGTCTGTATTGAGGAACTTCGGTATTTAAGTTGGTCTCTCCTAAGGTGAATTCGTAAGTCCAGTTATACATGTTTGGTTCATCGCTCCTCAAAACACAGGATCTTCCCCGAGGAAACTGCTGGGAGCAAGGCCGGCCAGGGTTGCATCTCCTGACCCCTGACCCTTACAAAGGTCGCCGGGTCAGGATTACTTGCTGCCGACGACATTTTTGAACCAATAGCTGCAATCTTTTTGTTCAGAGCTCGTCCGTCTGTTCTTCAGCACGACAACTTTAAAGCTCTGGAGTACGACGGTACGACTCTCGAATCTGAATGGCGTGGTCCCTTCACCTGACCTTTGAGGTGTCTGGTTAAAGGTTAAACCATCGTATCCAAGCTTAGGTCGTACTGTCGTGTCCAGAGGTCGTACCATCGTGATCGAGGGAGTTAGGCAAGACACGAGCCAATATCTTCAGACTCTTGTATCCTCATCCAATCAGGAGAAAGTAGACAGTTGCCAGTTACCAAGTGTCTCGGTGTTTATTAGTTCACGTAGCTGCCGAGTAAGTCTCCCCCGCGTCATCTATTATCTGTCCAATAACGCTGACTGTGACATATAACCAGTCTTTTCATTCAGCAGTTTTCAAATGCCGTATATCGACTATCGATCAGTCCCTCCCTTCATTATGGGCTTCTTCAGCAGAGCAGCAAGCTTTTTAGTGTTTCAGGCACTCGAGTTAAGCTATCATCATGATGCATATAATGTACCAGGCGCTACTGGTCTCCGCGTTCAAGTGGTTATACCACGAGTGAGAGGTCACCCTTCTGCAAGGCTGTGTCGTCGCTAATGGACGGAGAGAGAAATACTCTTGTCAAGGAGCTCCTTGATCCAAAGGACTCCATCAGTTCCCTGCTACTGATTGTAGGGCAGCCTCGAAGGTGCAGATGTCCCTGAAAGGGATTTTTTTTTTTATAATGATGCTAATGATATGTGTTTTTCGAATCATTTGGATCAATTCTGTGTTCTGTAATGTAATGAGCAGCACCCAGACTATTATGAGGGAAAGTGTCCTCACTTCGAGGCTAACTAACTAACTCCAGCCAGTCATCACGTGGGAACATTCGTCACCCACTCCACGTTGAGGAGGAGGTGTTGGTGGTGGAGGAGGAAGAGGAGGTTGTCAGGGAGACTTGACTTTACCACTTAATTACCTAAGAGCATGGAGAACTTTTCTCTTACGCCAATGGCCTAGGGAGTGAGAGACAAGGGCCCCCCAGAAGCACCTCACAGAAAGAACTAATTAGACAACTAACTAATCGAAGGAGCGCGCGAGTGGAGGCGTCCAAGTGAATGCCTAAGCACTGGGACCAGACGGTTCAGTTGAGAGTGTATCGAGTTGCTTGTAGGGGGCATTTGTAACAAGACTTTGAACTGGGGTAATCGCTTTCCACGCCCCTACACCTCATAAAACAGGGTTTCCTGACCATGGGGGTTGGCAAGCAATATTTTCCTGGGGGTCGTGAGGCAAGAGACGAGTCTCCATGCTCGTCAGATTATATCAAAGTTAGTGGTAACTCTCCCGAACTTGTGCATAATCTGGAAAAAGGTATTTAGCCTTAGTTGTTTTTGCCCTGTTTGATAGTTTCATTGACCATAGTTCGCTTAGTCAACCTATATTTTTCTTTTTCTACTTTTTAAATAAAATTGTAATTATAAATGCCATGTTTTTGGATGGGGTCGCAACAGCTTTGGCGGTGTTGAAGTGTGTCGTCATTGAGGGAAAAGATTGGGCACCGTTGTGGGCGTAGGTCGTCGCCCCCACAAAACAAAGAGGAGTCCCGCGCCAGACTGAGTCCTGACAGGTCTAACAACAGCAAACAAACGCCGCCGGTTCTTACAGAAGTTTCCTCGTCTTGACTCCTTCCGGAGGGAGAGAGACATTCTGTTTCCTTTCTCTCCCTTTCTTCCCTCCTCTGTCCAGTAACTAAAAGAAGAGCGACATTTCGTTATTCGCAGACTAATCGCCCTTAAACCTGACGTCCAAGGACTTGGCCAACTACGCTCAGATTCCTTTCTCATTTTACGACTGAGTTCTTTGTTTGAATCACTTCGATAAGATTCTACGGGAATTACCGGGATCACTTCACTACAAGATGGATGGGGAAAGTTTTATAGTTCCGGGCGAACGTTGGCTTTGCTAGAATTCCTCTTCGGCGTCAGTGTTTTCACGATATAAGATAACCAAAAGAGGCCATAGTTATTTTTCAGTCGTGTAGTTTATTGCATAATTTTTTGGATTTACATAGATATCGTGTTGATATGACGAGTTGATACTGTCTTTTACCCACAATCAAATCGAGTCACTCGGTGGACGTTGTCAGGTATCAGCTCGCTTTCCTCGGCTTCTCGGGCACGCATCCCTTCTCCTTTTCGAGTTGATTAGATCCAGCATGACGCCCATACAAAGGCGTGAGTTCATGCCTGTGAGCACTACACTTACCCACGTTTCAGTGAACAAGAACTTACACTGACGTGCCCATTTTCCTCATAAGGACCCAGGGTCCTCTACTACCATCGTGCCTCAGCTGAACACCAGAGTCTATACTTTGGGTCAGTCCCCTCATCCTCCAAAGTGTGTCGGTTCTCCTCCGTTCTCTGGACTGCATGGCGTCCATGTTCCCTTCCCTTATCTCTGACCTCCCCCCTCCTTCCCGACCCCACTACGGCATTCCATCCTTCACCCATCGTCGAGATCCCAGAGTAAAGGAACGAGGGAGGGAGGGAGGGAGAGGCAGGCACCGAAGAAAACACCCACCAGTTGTTTACGGGGCTTCTGTATACGTCTCTGTCTGTGTTCCTGCTTTGTTCTTCTGTGTCAGTGAGTGAAATACGTGTGTGTGTGGGGGTGTGTGTGTGTGTGTGTGCTAGTGGGCAGATCCAGTTGGCTGTTGTTTCCTGCACTACTCCAAGGCTCCTGTATGGGACTCTGTAAGAAAGCCTATCGGCTGTTGAACTAACACTGTTCCACCCTGATCCCCTCGGACCTGTGTTTTTCCACCTGCATCCAATCATCCACACGACTAAGTGTACACCATACATCCACTCATCCACCGGGCTAGACATCCACCACGCACCCAAACATCCACACGACTGGACACCCACACACCTCTGCAATCCACTCATCCACACGACTTTTGAATCAACCCATCCACATATCCGCGTCTCCACGCATCCACCTCAGCCCTCCGTATGCAGCTTCTCCAGCACTCACGACCGGGCTCTTCGAGTCGGACGGAGGAGATGGGCGCGTCAGCCTAGAATAAAAACAACATATCCTTATATCACCAGCGGGGATCGATTACGGGAGTGGATGCACCACTAAATATAAACCCCCCGCCAGCTGATCGCTCCCCAGATCTTGGCTTATTGTCGAAGGCTTCGGGTAAAGATTTTTATCTTAATGGAGGCCAGAGGACTGGGCAGATGGCCGAGCCTGGGGCGTGTCCAGTAAGTAGTGAATACCTGGTAACTGTTGACTGGGGTGACCGTTAACTGGCTGGAATGGTAATTGGGGGTGACCGGTGACTAGATTGACTATTGACTGGGATAACTGTTGACTGTTGATTAGATTGATCTCTAACTAGCTTGACTGTTGACTGCGGTAGCCTTCGACTGGCTTGACTGTTGACTGGGATGACCGTTGACTAGCAATTTTCGCTATTTTGTCAGATCATTTGAGTATGCTCGAAAGTCTCATTATAAGTACTACTTTTACATGATAATTCGATTCTGGGGTTGATCTGTTGTTTGGGAGTAATTTAGGCCTGTGATTAAGTCTGCAAATGATTACATTTCGGTGATCAATCGCTTGGTATTTAGCGGGTATCTATCCGCTCAGGGAAGGACAATGAGATATTTTCCAAGATTATTTCAAGTATAGAGGCGTGTCATTATATTTCAGTTTTAAAACAAAAAGTGTTTTGGCCTGAAAAACGAGTTTCAAAATACTTCTTAAATGATCAGGACCGTCGCTTTTCATCTTGTATGGCGTCTTAGGTATGTTTCCCAGCTTTCAGGTGTGTGAATACAGTGAATACGGTGCCAGGCCTGTACACGAGCCTCCAGAACATAACATTTGCATGTCTCCCCCCTCTCACCCTGTGTCATTTGCGATCGATTGGTTCACAGACCTTAGCAGTTAAACTGTTTTTTTTTTTATAGGGGGGGTCAGGTAGGTTCTTCGCCATACGGAATGTGGACCAGGTACTTATATATTAGGATGTAGAATGAACCCCCTCAAGTCTGTGTGAAGTCATTTATGTAGATAACTACGTATAGTCATTTTACATAGAGCGTCTACTCATTTTACATATCAGAGAGACGAGTACCGTGGAATTTTGTTCGTGATAGTTCACATATATTTGTAACGTAACCAGAAAATTTGGATTAGGAAAGTAGATTTAAAATAGAATATAAAATGAAACAGTATGAAAGAAGGTAAACCTCACTAGTATTCATCACCGTCTGTCTCAGTAACTTAAAAGGAAAATAGTGTTGTATAAATTCTGAGAGACTGTGATAGCTCCTGATCTCGTACACTCAATCGGCTTTTACAAACACCTGACGATGCAGGGCAAACACTTCACCATCCCCTGAGCCTCTCATGTCCCTTAGGAGTGGGAGAGGCTGGCCCCCTTGTACCCTACCGGACACATCTCTCTCATCCCTAAAAGCATAACACATTTGTCATCTGACAGCCCGAGAGAGGCTGTGTGTGTGGCATCCCCAGCACAGCTGTTTGCCAAATTCATCGTCAACATGTTTTGTCTTTTTGCCTCAAATGCCACAAGTATTTTCACAGCCTTTTCCCGTTCATTCCTCTCACTGGTACTTTACAGACCACACCCTGCGATGTCCTCCCAACACCCCTTAGGCAGCAGTAACGACCTCTCCACAGCGGTACACAGTTGTCGTGCAATTCATATGCCACAGTTATCTGTAGCGAACTTCACGTATCCCCTGACACCAACAAACCGCTTCGGCGACTTCACATACCCTCAAGGCCCCTTTATCAACGTGTTATTAGACTCTCTTAAATAGCTATGGCATCGCTTTCGACCACGTAATGGCTGTTGAGACTCGCTGAGTCAGGCCATTGGCTGAATGACTCCCAGTTCTCATTGTTCGCCCCACACTCTGTCAGGCAATGTATGTGACACTCATTACCTGTCAGGCATGTCTGTGACACACTTCGCTCACTCCCAGGCAGCTAAGAAATCCTATATGTGCCTTGAGACATTTCTGTCCTCTTATACATATCCCAACGTAGCTGGGATATCCATACCTCACACCTTCTAACCCTGTTGTGGGATATGTTCCACAACTTCAGAAAGTTGTATCCATAACCACTCAGCCTGAGACAGATGAAGCAATCTCTTCATACTCACATCATCCTTTTCACGTAGGTTTATCACACGCCCTAATAAAACTGTACCATCCTTCACATACACGATTAGGCAGCTAAAACATCCTTCACAATTCACCTTAAATAGCTGATGTGTCTCCCCCACACTCTCATACATATTGAGCACATTCTAACCGACAGGCAGGTATGGTATATTTCTGTACATCCTCAGGCAGTTGTATTATCATCTCTCAATCTTCACACGCTTACAGCTTGGCATACACACACTCAGACATTTGTGTATCATGGTTTGCATACGTGTAGATATCTATCACATTTTCCCCCCCACATCATCAGATATTTGGAGCTCCTTCTATTCACCATCCACCAAACACTATCAAGCAGCTGTTTCATCCTCAATGCACATCTGTTTTCATCCTCCATACATCTGTCGCATCCTCCTTCCACTGTCGTACATTTGTTGCATTCCTCATGCATCATAACACATCTGTACCACGACCACATTTCATAACACATCTTTAACATGGCCTATACTTCCCCAGAAATATCTTTCCCACAACTCGAGTATTTTATTTTTTGTAGAAAGTCCCTCGCACCTTCGAACCTCTCTCTGTACCATCTTCCATACACCTTAAGATATAATACAACACCTTTCCCATATCTCAGACATCTGTAGCGCCTACTCACATAACGCTCAGTCAGCATGTAACGACCCCAGAGAGAGAGAGGAACCCCCCCCTCAACGTTGTCAGGCTTCGGCTGAAGTGAGGTTTTGCAGCGACAGGAGCAGCAGCAGACGGGCAGAACGCCCTCCCTACTTGCACATCTTCTTTAAGTACTAAAACTGAACACACTCCTCTACTTTTTTGTCTCCCTACGCTGCCCTTGCAACGTTTACATAGCCAGTATGAGGGCTGATCGGTGCTCGCCAGTTCGCCTGATGATGACCTGGACCTATCTGTCTATCTACTTATCCATCTATTTCCCTATCTATTTGTGTATCTGGCTATCTATTTGTATATCATCTGTCTATCCATGTGTTCATGTATCATCTGTCTATCTATCTGTTTATTTGCCTATGTATTTATCTACATATCTTTTTACCTATATATATTTTTCTCGTACTTGTTCGCCTTTTCCCGTGTTAGTGAGGTAACACTTGGATAATACGAGCAGGTGGCCACATTCGCTCACACTCAGTCTCTAGCTGTCACGTGTAATGCACCGAAAAACCACAGTACCTTATCCAAAACCAGACCCCGCAAACCTTTCTGTAGTTTCCCTTGACCGCTTCACATGCCCTGGTTCAACCCATCGACAGCACGTCACCCTTTGTATATCACTTTGCTCCAACTTACTCTGTCCCTTGCATGCCTCACACCCTCCTGCATGTTCAGGCCCCGAATTCTCGAGGCATCTTTTTTTGTTGCCTCCACTTCGGACATGTATACCCACGTAGTAATTCTCTCCTCACTCATCCTCTCTCTATGTCCAAACCATTGAGGCGCGTACTCCTTCATACATATTCCTCTTACTAACACACTTCCCTCTTTCCTTATCATTTCTTATTCGATCATTAATCCTCACTCCACAGATTGTCATGAGGTGTTTCATTGGGAACACATGCAACGTTTATATCCATTCATTTCTAACACATATTCATCTATAATTGTCCCCAGGACACCCTTTCCAGGTACTTCTACAGATCAAAGTCTGTGCTATTTCCAGCATTGAGACGTTCTCTGACGAGATTTACTTCCGATGAGACAAGCCTCGACCGAGGTGACTCTTCACTCGCGGTGTAACCTCGAGCAGGTGGAGTACGGTAACACATTTTCATTTATACATACACCTTTCTATGTCTATGAATATCTCTGTATACGTTTCTGTGTCTTTATATCTGCCTGCCCTGCATTCCTACAGTTCAACTTGCTGTGTTTTCTTTCAGTCTCTATATGTTTATTTTACGAGTCGCTGAAATCCAATCGATTTCATCGATCTGTGAACTCGAGTGTATCTACCACTTGCCTGGTAGTGTGGGGAGAGGGTAGTCAAATGGTACTCTTGAGAACAGATGTGTAGTAAAAAGATGAAGGATTCAGGCAGTCCCTCACCATTCACTTCGTTGTATATGGAGCACTGAAAATTTATATTATTATGTAGGAGTTGGGGTATGAGAAGTTGTGTGTGATATGTGTGGGCGTGAGTGTCTCAGGCCTGTGTATAGTGTGGATGTGTTTGTCAGATGCTGGTCGTAGTGTGTGGTTGTGTCCAGAACTTGTGTTTTAGTGTGCTTCTGTGTCTAGAGACTGTGAGCTGATTTGTTTGGTGTGAGTATATGTGTCTATGTGTTTGTGTGTGTATCCTTTAACTTTTGCCTCCTGAGAGGACTAAAGAACAGTGTCTGTCGACAGTGAACCAAGGGCTCCAGAAAGCAGACTCCAGCTCTGCAAAAAGACATTCCTGCTTGAAGTGTATTTAACCCTGGACACAGGTTATGTACTCGCTACTGTTCATGAAAGTGCGATGTGTAAGGACACTTAGATGGACGTGTTGCTCTTACAGAGGAGACTTAATAGGGAAGAACATAAACCGTTCATTTCTCTCACGAAAAAAAATGGGGATTGTTAGGAAGATCTGTTCGTTTCTGTCACGAAAAAAATACAGAATTGTTAGGTCGTTTAGAGAGACGTGTGATTCACTGCCTTGTACCAGATGACTTGAGTCAATTCAGTGATTGCATTTCACGACTCCTTACTTTGCAAAGGTGAAAAGTTCACTAAAAAAGACATAGATGAATAGATAAAGATACAGATAAACATATAGATACGTATAGATATAGAGAGATTTATACGGATAGATTTGTAAATGCAGGTTGTAAACAAATCTTAAACGTGAGGACGGAGCAAAGCCCTGAGCAAGTTTCCCCACCCTTAATCAGCCCTGATTACCCAGGTGTAAGTGGCAGGCCGAGGGGAGGAAGAGGCCGGATCGCTCTCAAGGGTAAGCCGAGTCTAGCCTCTTGGAATGAGCTGATTGGGTGTTCAGCTTAGCGTCGAAGATTGTTAAGTTGGGAACGTCCAGTGCATCACCTGCTTCCCTCTCCGCCACACTTGGTAGGTGTGTGTGTGTGTGTGTGTGTGTGGATGGGGGGGCGAGGATTTTAGTGGTTCTATTTCCTAAGTTTCTGTTATAGATATTTTCTCACCCACTCTTTAACATTTACGATTGTTTGACGAGAACTTAAACAGATATAACCTCCAGGAGGTCCAATGAGTTCCTAGTTATGTTTCATTTGTTGGTTGAGTCTACGAATATATTTCTTTTTATAGATTACTCCATCATTGGATTTTACGTGTAATATCAGTGCATTACGGAAGTCAAAGGACTTGCTTGGTGCCATCAAAGGCATAAGTTCATGATGTGGACAGCAGACGTTGAAGGAAGTGAAGGAAATATTAGAACGAGAGGGAACAATAAAGACAAAGAGTGAATTAAGAATAATGTTAGAGAAGAGCTAAATACACCAGAAACTAACGAATTGTAAATGTCAAATACTCTTGTCCTGAGAAAGGAAAAGAAGAATTAGCTATAAAGAGAAAACCGAATGAAGATTTTTGCAAAAGGGATGAATGAACGTCACAGAAAGAACACACCTCTCTTTTATGAAGTGGGTAAACAAATGCGGAAATTAGATCTCTGTAATGAATGAGTGTTTCAACTTCATACGGCAGGGCGATGGTGGTGACACAGGCCTGTGACAGGAGGCAAGAGCATCGAGTAACGCCAGTTATGTGAGGCCATACCAGAAGTGAGGATTGAAACAAGTGCGTTGGGTAAGCGAGAGAAAATGACAGAATACGTATAATAAATGTCTGATTGCCTCAGGTGAGTTTGAGAATATATGAGACAAGAAATAGAAGGCGTGTGGTTAGCATTCTTTTTTACGTGTGATGTATATATACTGTTCCTTTTTAAGTCAAGTGAGTGGTTCATTTATACGTGTACAGGCTCGTTAAGAATTATCTCTAACACTTGAAGTAGGTTTTAAAGACTTTTCTCGAGTAGTAGTTTATAACTTCACACTGATCTCGGTGGCTGAGAGGACCAGGAACCAAAACAACCATTCATCTTAGTTCAGTGCGCTTCTTATCACCGGTTGGGTAGAATTTTAAGAGAGACCCTGGTCTCTCACGGCCCACACTTAAATTCTTAACATCAGTCGGGCCTCGAAGTCGCGTGGTTTTCCTCTATCAAACGAGCCATAAATCTACGGTTTGCGCCAACCGTACTACTCCACTGCTTAGTGCAAATGATATCTGGATGCCTCTGCAGGTTTTTTTCTTTTTTGTAATCCTTTCGCGATCTCGGGCAACTGGAGTTTTTAGACTCTCTTCGCTATGTGGTCGCCTCTTTGCCATCCGCATCTGTCGCCAATGGACTTCCGTATCTGGACAACGAGATGGACCCAGTTATCTCGTTTACTTTTCGAGTTGTTTCCTGCCCCGGGAGCTTTCTGAAACCGCCTTCTCTGTATCCGCCACACTCACTCACTCGGCCTCACAAGCCATTCTTTCCGCGCCTGCCGTCCGGTGCAGTTCATGAGGACCGTGAGGAATCTTTGTGTAACTCATCCGTTCTCGTATGAGGGTTCGGCAATTGCCACCCCTTTCGTCTCAGATGCCTTAGACCCGGGTCCTGCAAAGCACAACACAGTGACGTTACGGATTAGCCTGTAAACATAACGAAAGTCTTCGGACTGTTGGGCCACAGCCTTTAAGACTTCCAATCACACACACACACACACACACATACACACAGAAGGGACGGAAAAAAAAAAACACCCAGGGAGTATCAGCCGGTGTTCCGGAGGCGGGAAACGAGAGGAAGACGCCATCTCCTACTTTATGGATTGTCCCTGACTCCCGGCTAATGATGGCGTGCCCCCAGTATCACCTCCTCTCCAAGCCCCTTCAACCATCTGGCTTCGCATGGTAATTCCCGTCTCTTTCCCCGTGTAGCTGTAGATATATCAATCCATCTGTCTATCTATCTTATGTTGTTGCTCGAGTCATTTCATGGTATTAGAATATGATCATAGGGTCATATATATATATATATATATATATATATATATGTGTGTGTGTGTGTGTGTGTGTGTGTGTGTGTGTA
>JAYMFT010366617.1:10880-22195 GCA_038088735.1 Panulirus argus
CTGCGAAGGATTCTTGTCCTTGTCTGAGACCGGTGCTAAGTAGTGAGGGTCCTGAAGGCATTTAGTGTGTGTGTGTGTGTGTGTGTGTGTGTAGATTGATAGATTAGAAACGAACATGAAAAGAAATTTTGGTGCAAACCATGGCATATTTCATTCGCACTTTTGCTTCGAAATTCTAGATCTCTTGATGCAGGATTAACATTCAATTATTTCCTGCATTGGATAATGTTTTTTTTTTTTGATGTTATGTGAATGTTTCCCAATATCATAAGGTATTTCTCTTAATGTTTATTATCAAAGGGTTTATGCGTTGCAAATTCTAGCATTGCTTTGAACGTCATGTGTACCTTTGCAAAACCACTTTTGGAACGTCATTGCATATTCCCAGTGCACTTCAGTTAATTTCTTCCGGCTCTGTCATTGCATAGCGGGTATTTGGTGCGACGTTTTCGCGAGTGAGTGCCACATCAGGCTCCACATAGCTCTGGAAGTGTCACATAAGCTTCCACGTGATTTAGTCAGTATCACATAATCCGTCGTATGACCTGTCATGTGACACATCAACCTCCACATAGCTTTGGAAGTGTCACATAAGCTTCCACGTGATTTAGTATCACATAATCCGTCATATGACCTGTCATGTGTCGCATCAACCTCCATATATAACCTTTCTAGTGACATAAAAACCTCCTCATAACCCGAGAGGTGTCACATGAGCCTCCACATGACTTTACAAGGACAACATAAACCTCCACTTGATCTCCCAAGTACCACATAGGCTTCCACATAGCAAGTGTCACATGAATCTCCACGTATCCCAGAGAGTGTCATACCAGCCTCCACATGACAACGTCCAGTGTCACATGTGTCTCACGTCAGCCTAGTGCCATATTGACCTCCACACGACCAAATGACATAACAGGTGACGCGTCAGAATCCAGATGAACCCAACAAAAACCACATAAGCTTCGAAAGAAAATGGCCTCACGCGTACCACATAAACCTCTACAGAACCTCACAAATGCCTCATAAACCTCAGCATGACCTCACAAGTACCTCATAAACCTCCACATAACCTGACAAGTACCTCATAAACCTCCACATGACCTGACAAGTACCTCATAAACCTCCACATAACCTGACAAGTACCTCATAAACCTCAGCATGACCTCACAAGTGCCTCATAAACCTCAGCATGAACTCACAAGTACCTCATAAACCTCTACTAAACCTCACAAGTTCCTCATAACCCTCCAGATGACCTGACAAGTACCTCATAAACCTCAGCATGACCTCACAAGTACCCCATAAACTTCTACTAAACCTCAAAAGTTCCTCATAAACCTCCACTTATCCCAGCACGTTTCACATGGGCTTCCTCCTCCTCCTCCTCCTTGTGGCTGACCGATGCTCTTCGACGTCCCCTTCTGCGAGGTATGAGCCCCATAGGATCTGACAGAGGACGCCTGGAGGTCAAGCGCCCTCAACCATCCCCACAAAGCTTACATATTATCCTCCTTAGGTGAACGAATCACCCGGTGCGCGGCGGAGATAAGGAACGCGGCAGCAAGAGTGAGGAGGTATTGTGCAGGGCAGAGGTGGTAAAAGATATTTGCAGCAGGTTATCAGGGTATCTCCAAGACCCTCGGGAGTAACACTGGAGAACATGGGAGGGGGAGAGAGAGAGACAGGAGACCTGATGGTCGGGAGACCATGGGAAGGAGAGAGAACTGGAGATTTACACTATCAGTATCGCTGTCACCATCACTTTCACCGCCATACCGTCACTATCACCACCCAGTTACTGCCACCATTTCCAACACCACCACGCAATTGCAACGAGAAGAGCTCACTCTCTATCACAGGAAGCACTGATACCACCACTACCAACGCTGCCAACAGTAACGACCACCATCCACACTGAAACCGTGACAACACAAATAACGCCACACATGATACCACTGCCAACACCATTATCACCACACTACCACCACCTTCGATGTCATCCACTTCCACCATCGCCAGCACCATCACCTGCCAACACCAACAGAACCACCACCACCCAAACCAACAACTTCACCACCACTAGCACCTCCGCCGCCACAGCTACCGCCATAACCAGTACCGCTACCACTTCTACCACTACTGACACTACTACCACAAAGGTCTGGCCTCGTAAAAACACACTTACGCTGGAGAGCGGGGCATTAAAAGGGCAGCAATCCAAAATTCTTTTCATGAAGGCGACACAAGGTAAACATTCTCTGGCGGGGCCATTGTAAGCGTTCGTCTCTGGAGGCTGTGAGGAGGGGGAGGGGATGTCCTCTCCTCAGCCGCGGTGAGAGGTGCTTCTACCTCACCATAAACTCTCACTCAACAGCTAAGAGCCTTTTCTAAGTGCCTGTCCTTCGTGGCCTGAGGGAAGTTGCTCCGGTCCCCGAGACAGTCTCGGAGTAAACGCTCTCTTGATTTTAAGCGATCTTTTTTTTCTTTTTTACGTGGGATGTATTCAGCAGACGTTTTCCTCCTTTCGTGCGTGCATGAATATGTCATATCTTCCTCTCCTCCCTTTCATGTCACGCGCTTCTCCCTTTAACTACACACACAATACGCTCCCTATTTCCCTTTACATGCATATGAGGCACGTCGCTCCCTTAACCCGAGTGAGACAACACCTCCTCCTCCCTGCTGGCTTACGAGGCATAACCTACCTTATTTGCATGTTAGGCACCTCTCCCCTTACCTGCGAGTGTGGTGCCTCTCACCTCACGTGCGTTTGAGACTGGTCTCTCCTCTCCCCTGCCTGGGGAAGACTCATCCTCACGTACGTGCACATGAATCACACGTCTCTTACCTGTGATGGGGACACTCTCCGTTCCTCACCTCCATATGAGGTACTTTTGCTTTTATCTTTAACGAGGGAAAAACTCCCTCCACTCCCCTCATGCATCTCAGAGGGGCATTCATATTCCCCTCTCACTTAGATGTGAGGTATTACCGTCTGTCCTTCCACCCTCATGTATGGCTATTACCTCCCTCTCCCTTCTCTCACACGGGACATTTACCTCCCTTTCCCTCCCTCATGTAAGACATCCTCTCTTGCCAGCATTCTATGTGATATTTAACTCCCTCCCTTACCCTCATATTAGATATTCACTTTCCTCTCTCCACTTTCATACGAGATATTAACCTCCGCTCCCCAACCACAAATGAGACATTTAACTCCCTCTCTTGTCCTAATATGAAACACTTACCTCCGTCCCTCAGCCTCATATGGGACATTTGCCTCCATTAGTTTAGTAAAATTTTGTAATTCTTTCCCTAATGTACCATGATATGAGGCATCTCTACCCATCTTTCACTCACATTAAGAGGGCAAGTTATTTGTTTTTCTTTCCTCATTATTTATGAAGTATTCCTCTCATCTCCCTTGCACGAGGAGCAACTCACTCCCTTCGACCACTGCTTTGGTATCGCGGGAGTTGCATCATGCTTTAGCGAATAAAGGGACTCCGCAACGGTCAGCATCTTCACACGAACTTCCTGCCAAAAGAATATAGTTTGCGCATGATCTCGTGTTAAGTCTAATATTTTTTGTGTGTGTGTGTGTGTGCCAAAAGATGGGAGATCTCACATCTTACCTGGATGTCACTGATCTAGACTCCCTGGCTGATGGTGGGTCAGAGTCACGTCAGTAACGGGTCTCGTTATTCTTGTCTCTCACCTGACCCACAATGGCCTTCCTTGGTGCCTGTTACCCCAGTAGCGTCATCTCGGACAAAGTCTGTGAGTCGCTCCTTGCTTCCTTCATCCCCTAAGGTCCGTTATGATGAGACACGAGTTGTTCCATCATTTGTTGTGCTGATTATCCTCTCCACAACACTGTTATCATTTCTGTGTTCTTCCCACTACTTCATCGTTCTGTCCACTCTCCATCAGGTTAGCCCCTGTATGTAAAACCCATTCAGGTCTACTACGTACTCTCAAACTGCTACATCACCTAGCCTCTCCGTTCTGTGTACTTCATATTTCAACATCGCGTAACCAGCGTATTTACCACATACTACTTGACCAAGTGGCACCCGTGTATTTTCACTGTCAACACTCCTTTGAGCTCCCGTTATCTGCCTACCTTTCAGAACTGCCTTTGATGTCTCAAGTTCCTCTCCAACGCCTAGGCTAAAGGCATTACCTTTATCCTTGAGCTCTTGTATCTTACTGAATCCCCGTTGGTACAGGTTCACATATAACATACCTGTACTACTCTCTTGCTTACCGGATTTAGTTTTTATATTATTCCTTTTTTCATATTTCTTGATACAGACTCATTTATGTATGCAGTTGTTTCCCGAATTAACCCATATTTTCCTTAGTGTCTTAATCATTCGTGCGTAGGAACACGCCGCAAGTGACGGCCCCTTTCAGTACACCTTGGATGAATAGTGCATGTTATGCTCTCTCTCTCTCTCTCTCTCTCTCTCTCTCTCTCTCTCTCTCTCTCTCTCTCTCTCTCTCTCTCATTTCTGCCCACAACCAGAGATGGTAGCCTTACCCCGAACCCAGTCTCTAATGATATAGCTAAATCCTGAAAAATATTCCTTTTTTCTTTCGCTAATGTGGACACCACCCGTTTATTCACCAGGGAACTGTGCACCAAACTTCGTTTCCGTGTCTTGGCCCATTCGTTTTCCTTTTACAGCTTCTCCCTTGGGCATTTTTTAGCATTTTTATGGCATTTCCCTAAAGCATTGCAGCTTTGGAATCTGTAACAGTCCTCTTTGGCTTTCTCCTCATTTTCTCTCAAGTCGATCTCTGTGGGATATATACGAGAATTACTCCCTCGCATAAACGCATCGAGACTTATGTGTTTACGAAAGTTTAACCATCTCGGAGCATAAGATTGACTCTTGGCTGTCATTCCCTCGTTACCTCGGAGCCTGGCTGGCTCCCAGTGGCTGCACTGTTCCCATCTCAAGCGCACGGAGCTTGGAGTAGTGCCGCAAGGCGTGACGCTGTGTCCTCACCACCCATGATCCGGCGTGTCCCCCCCCCCCTCACGAACCGCTTTATAAAGGCTTTACCCATGATCGGGCACCTCACACGCTTACCGCTTTAGGCTTTACCCATGATCGGCACCTCACTGGCCCTCCGCTTTGGCCTGCCACGTAAAAATGCATTTATTGAAAGTCCATTACTGAGAAGATACTGCAAATCCAAGATTTTCATATATTGGAAATTCACTCGGACATTAAGAACCGGAGGAATGCGGCCATTCTTGAAGAGGTTCGCTGTAAAGCAGTCAGAGTCAGTCCGTCGATGGCAGCGTTGATATTGCATTGGTGTTTAGAGCGAATGCCAGATTTCTTGAAGCTCTAACAGGCTGTGTTGATAGGGACTACTTCTCATCTGTGGTGTGGGGTGGTTTTGGCGTCGCTGACCGTGACGCTTTCACGGGCCAACTGGGGTCGAGAGCATATATATATATATATATATATATATATATATATGCTATGATCCGCAGGTGTCTTTAAAACTAGTTGTTTCTTGTGTCTTAAGTTAGAGCAGATGTTCATATCGTTTGAAGGTCTGTCTAGAGCATCTAGGAACAGTGTGTAATAATAACACTTTACGCACTTGATTCCCTGTTTGCGTAATGACGAAAAGATTTTGCGTTTTTTCTCTTTGCTTGCAATACTGCCTGTTAAATCCAAAAAGAAAAAAATATATGACCGAAGAGCCATTCTGTAGAGAGTTGCGTTTCAAGCATGATAATCCAACACGAAGCGCCGAATGTCAACAACTGTATTTCATTACACGGAGCCAGCATTCGCGGTCGGGTCAGATATGCCCGACTTGATAACACGGTGTTGAACTCGACCATTTGGTAGAGGGGGGAGGGGGGGAGGAGGAGGGGGGGTGGAGTGGGGGGGGGGCAGTTGCCAGTTAGCCTCCAGGAGATGGAGGAGGAGGAGGAAGGGGGAGGGGGAGGAAGGGAGGGGGAGGGGAGTGTGGTAGGTCGTCGTCTGCATGCTTAGCCAGTCCTGGCCATTGATCCCAGTGAGCGACCCACCGATGGACATCGTCAGGGCCAGAGGGAGGGAGAGGGAGAACATCTGACGATGACGATGACGTTCCTCGTTAAGAGTGATGTGTTGAACGCGATGTTTGGTGTGTGTGTGTGCTTGCTCTGGGGGTACGGTGTTTCCTCATTCTCTCTCTCTCTCTCTCTCTCTCTCTCTCTCTCACCTCCCCATTCACTCTCCCTGCTCCTTCGTTTGTCTCCCCACACCCCACCCATTCCCTATCTCCCCTTCTTCCTGGTTCACTCCCCCATCACTCTTGTCCCTCACTGCTCCCCCCCCCTCTCCCTCTCTCTCTCTCTCTCTCTCTTTCTCTATCTCTCTCTCTCTCTCTCTCTCTCTCTCTCTTTCCTCTTCGGAACCAAAAATAACCCGGAAAATTGTTGTCGACTCTCCTGAAACTATCCAGACAATACCACAACTAGACCAGAGGCCTGACACGGCTGGTGGGAGGGGGGGAGGGAGCTTAACCTGACGCTTAAGACTCGAGGGAAGTCCCGGCGCCTCTCCAACACCACCACCACCACCACCACCAGTGGGCGTGGATCCCCACTTGGGATTGTTGGTGCATGGTTGTTGGAAGGTTAGGATGTTGGTTGGTCCGGGAGTTGGTTGGTCTGGCTAACTGCTGGCCTGAGAGTTGGCTGGGTCTGGCTTTTCGCTGGGGGCAGGTGGGTGGGGGCGTCTGATGTCCTTGTGTCTGGGTGTGAGAACGAGGACGCCAGTATGCAGGCGTGGGTGTAGGCAAGCACGGAGAGTGTGGGGGCGTGGGTGCGTGGGTACGGGCAGACACAGAACGAAAGAACGAATCACAGAGAGCGAAGCCTCTGTGAATAATGATCGAGTCCTCAACTGTGTGTCTCCCAGCCCGATCACGTTCACAGTGGTACAAACGGGCGTGTAGTAGAATGGCGGTGTGGAGGAATAACCGTGTGGTGAGAGGTGGGCGTGTAGCATTGTTGGCGAATAGTATTGGTGGGACTGGGACGTTGATGATATAGGCGCGTGGTCAGGTGGGCGTTCAATGACTCGTGGTTGGAGTGGATGTGTGGTGCCTTTGGCTCCATGACAAAACAGTTGGGTTTTTTGGGAGACTGTGTGGCAGAGTGGGTGGTTCTGGGGTGTGTAGTGAGGTTAGCGTGTGGCAGGGTGGTCCCCTTGTGGTGAGGGCGTGTAGCAGGAAGGGCGTGTGACGGAGAGAAGGCGTGTGTAGGCGTGGGGTGTACGGGAAGATAGTGTAGGGTAGGGCGTGAGTGTGGATAGGTTTAACTGATGCCAGTACGGAAAGGGAGTTGGACAGTCCAAATGGTGCAGGGTTTTTAAGCTTGGCAGGGTAAAAGCAGCTACCAGGACGGTCGAGTGACAGGGTACGAGTGTCGTAAGGGATGGAGGAGGAGGAGGAGGAGGAGGTGTCGTCTGGCAGGGAGGAGGACGCGTGGCAGGGAGGGTAGACGTAATGGCCAAGTGGCTGTGCAGGTGGGTGGGTGGAAAACTCGTCTGGTGAAACACAATCCCGGCAGCTCCGCGTAGTGGGACCCTCAGGTCAGACACCCAGCCCCAGCTCGCCTCCGCTCTTGTCTGTGCCTAAGGACCCAGAAACCACAAGGGATTGGTTACACCAAGTTAGGTATCACGTTCTTAAATTTCGATTGAAATTTCAAAAGACGGGATGTAGTCTGTCAGCCTATGACGGGAGTATTCTTCCCATGACGGAGCCTTGTAGGTAAGCTGCGTCCTCTTCCCCCCCCCCTCCCCCTCCTTACAGAAGGAGCGCCGAGCGTGAGCTGCTGGAGAAGCTTTTAGCCAGTTAAAACTGCAGGGGAGACATGCCTGTAAATTCCGGTTTTGTGACTGGGTTCACGGAACAGCCAACACCTGAGACCACAAGACGGGGAGCTGGGGTGTGGGAGGACGGGGGAGAATAACTTTTGCTCGTCTCTACCATCACAATTTTTTGCGTGTGCGTTACGCCTCTCTCTCTCTCACACACACACACCCTCGAAGGTATGATATCAGATCACACTTTAAAATATTTCACTTAGAAATATCCATTAACAACTGCATTGCAGTTTTAGATAAAGATCCCCCACAAAATCGTGCATCTAATCCACCAAATCTTCCATGATATGAATTTAAAAACTGGAACTTTGTCTTCAGTGCTACAAAAGCTTTCGGATGTTCCGTGTTGAAATCAGATGAAAAGGGAATTATGTTATCAGCTTATCTGCCTATCCATCCATCCATCCAACTTTCATATCACTAATTCTGTTCCCCAATACTATAGGGCTGGATCTAGTACACACAGCCGGTGGAATCCTCAACCCATGTCCAACGTGTTGAAGTGAAACTTGGATTTCCTGTCTCATGAAATTGCTTCTTACTTTCCCCCCTTTTGAGCGTTGGTTTGATTCGTCAAGTGAGACTAACATCTCCAATTCACGCCACTTGTATACGTGTGATGCTTCCAGTGCAGTCAGTCTCAGTTCCTTCTTTCGCCATCGTCTCTGGAAATATCCTTCGTCTCGACCCATTCCTCTGCCATCATGAATGGAAATGTCCCTCGTCTATGTTCTTTCTTCTACCGTCACCATTGGAAACAACCCCCCCCCTCGCCTTATTCCGAGGAATTCAGAGAGTGTAGAGATGTGCTGCGCATTTTACAGCCGGGTAGACTGACTAGTGAGTTTCCCCATACCTTGCTGGATACAAAAAAAAAGGCTTTTACTCTTCTTTTTTTAATCTGCATTCCGGTCAGTGTTTGCTGGGGGTAACTGGTAGGAGTGAGGGAGGAGAGGTGTGCGTGTGGCGAGGCTTTGTGCGGTATAGAGAGAGAGAGAGAGAGAGAGAGAGAGAGAGGGGGAAGACCTTGCAAAAAAAAAAGTGAGTGGTCGGGTACGTCTTGCGCGCCAGGCAACTAGGACCTGAAGGAGTCGTTTTTGATGTGGGCCTCCTGAAGCCTGCTTCTTGGCCCACCGAACACGACGATAGGACCCCTTAAGCACGACGAGAGGACCCCTCGAGGACGACGAAAGGACGCTCGAGGACGACCGTCGTGATGATTATTCATCCTTTGGTGATCGTCATCTTGGTGCCTCAGGATCATCATACCGTTGTGCCCATCGAAGCCAAGAGAAAAGCATAAGCGTCCTGCACATGACGATGTGCCACGCCGTACAAAACAGGGCCATTGAACATACTCGCCGTGCATTTGCGGATTATGTCGTTCCTTCCCGCTGACGTTACGGCGAGCAGCTATCGCCATAAAAACGCAGCTTAATGCGTCTGCTATTTCAGTTCCAAGAGAAGCGACGGAACCAAACGTCCTCCTCTTCCCCCTCCCCCCTCACCCCCCCTCCCTCCTCCTCCTCCTACTCCTCCTCCGGGGCCAACAGTGTCAGAACGTAAAGATCCGGATTTATCATCACATTAGGACTCTCGATGCACTTCAGGAGGCGAGCTTTTCCCGATATAAAAAAAAGGGGGAAATGAGATCTATATACGAGGACAGTTTGCCTTCTCCTCGATGCAGTAGGTCTTCCGTGGGCGTGGACCGGAGAGATCCTGAATTGTACCCTGTTGAATATATATATATATATATATATATATATATATATATATATATATATCGTGTCATAGGAGACTAAACAGAGGCGGAAGCTACAAGCCATAAGTCCTTCCTCATGTATTTTGACTTTCTAAATGTACGCAGGTATGAAAGAATCGATCGATAACTTTTTTTTTTCTCTCTCATTTCTCGAAGGCTCAATCATCTCTCTCTGACTCTGCTGTTCTAAAGCGGTAGAACTGATAAACCGGAGATAAAACTCCTTCAGACTCTCACGCTTACACACACACGCACGCACGCGCGCGCGCGTTTGCTGGGAATGAGAAACACACGCCTTAGAATTAGTGTTGGCCGGAACAAAACATCGCGCATTTTTGGTTGCCAGGCGACGCCGTATGGCGCGCGTCACCTCGAGTTACGTCCGCAAGTTTAAACAATAAGTAACCTGAAGGAATGGTCCACAGGGAATTATGTAGCCCTTAACAGCTTGAGCTTTCTCTAAGAAAGCTAACGAGTTGGACAGTCGTTAAGTGTCCCGAAAGAGCATCGGCTTCCGGTTTCTTCCACACTGAACTGTGGTTGTAGTCTTGGATGAACTGAAGTCTCGTCTAGATGTTGATTATATGTATTCATCTTGAATTATGTGTGTGGGAGTATTTTGCCTCCGTTTCAGGACCACATCAGTACGAAATCTGGAACTGTGTAACTGTTTTAAAGGGACGGAGGAAGAAAAGCATGCTTTGCAGCACGATGACCCTGAAAGGGTCAGATCAGAGGTCATGTCGTTTTGCCTATGGGTCTTGCCATCTCGTTATAGGTCTTGCATCATCGTGCTCAGGAGTCGTATTTATTGTGGCTAGGGTCGTACTCTCGTGTGGTCTTCCCCATGGGTCATGCTACGGTGAACGTTTTCGTCACGTCGTGCTCAGAGGTCGTACCGTCGTGATTAAAGGTCGTGTTGTCGTCCTGAAGACGCTGATTCAACGCGTAGGCAAAATCCCTTCTGTGGGAAAGATCTGGTTGAAATGTTATGGAACAGGGAGAGGAATGTCTCATACGACGCCAAGTCCCCATTTCATTTACTTCCGGACCAAAGTATTCTTTGACAGACTTCCCTCAGGGCACAGTCTAACCCCTCCTTGCATAACTATAGACCCTCTCACCACTCCCATGATAGAGTGTGCTGAAGTCATGCATCTCATGTCAGGACCGCTTGACAAACCTGAGGCGCCCGGATAGCCTAGTTCTCGTGGGGTCATTTCACGTGTAATTAAGGGCGTTTGTTGGTGTTGGGGTGAGGTCTGTGTGTGTGTGTGTGTGGGTTGCTTGGCCTCATTACAAGTGACTGTGATGCATTGTCGCTCAGCACATTCACGATGAGGGTTGAAATCTGGGCTCCCGGAAATGTCAGAGGCGGATTTCTCTTGTGTTTTTTGGCATATATATATATATATATATATAGAGAGAGAGAGATGTCACATAGACACACGCACACATACAGACGGATGTGGGAGGATGAAAATATAAAGAAGGAAAAACGTATCGTGTTTGTTACACTGCAAACTGAGAGCCGGGCGGACCAATGAAGCCTAGCCAAGGGGTAAACAGACACAGAACCAGGGGACTGAAACTGGGGCGAAAAAAAGACAGAAAAAACAATATATATATAT
>JAYMFT010366628.1:0-22194 GCA_038088735.1 Panulirus argus
TCTCTCTCTCTCTCTCTCTCTCTCTCTCTCTCTCTCTCTCTCTCTCTCTCTCTCTCTCTCTCCCTCCCTCCCTCCCTGTGACCTCCTCTTCTTCATCCTCACGATCTTTTCTTCATCCTCTCCCCTCTAGGTCTAACCATCCCCCAACCCCACCCCCAACTCCCCACCCCATCCTCCGTTTTCTCCAGGTTCTCGGACGATTTTCCAGTTTTTCCTCCCATTTTCCGTTCAAGCCAGAAGTCCGCTTTCAGAGGAATGTTCGTGTTTATTGTATTTGATTTATTGTTTGTGTGTAGCGGCGGACGGTGGCGTCGACCCTCCAGGACTGGGGAGGGGAGAGGAGGGGGGGGGAGAAGTGGGGAGGAAGATTGTCCCTGTCGTATTTGGTTTTGTGTTTGTTTATCGTGTGATGGTGAGGGTGTGTGTTAGAGGAGGGGGGGGGGGGAAGGTCGGGTCGTTCACCCCATCACCCCTCACCCCGGCCAGGCCACAGCTGCCACCCCACCTTAGGTTTTCTTCCGTTCCAATCCCCCCCCCCCCTTGTTTTTCTCGCCGTCTCCTCCGGCTCCTCCTGCCGCTTCCCGTTCTCTTCCTCCTCCTCCTCCTCCTCCTTCTTCTCGGCTCCTCTCGCCCTTCTCTTAGTGTTTACCGTATTTGCTCCTCGTTGCTGCGTGTTTGGCTTCACTCATACCAAGGTATATCAGGTGTCGTTTACTGTCGTTGCTGTATCTCGTCGTGCCCGGGGTGGGTGTTCTAGCCTCTCCCTCCCTCCCTCCCTCCCTCTCACCCACCCCGCTCCTACGTGTCGCCCCAGACTCCCCACACCTGTGCATGGCGGGGGGGGGGGGTTGAGGTCGGGTAACTAGAGACAAGTGCGTTCACATCTGCTTCCCGCGCTGCTGTACCGCGCGTTACACGGCCTCCTCCTCCTCTTCCTCCTCCTCCTCCTGCCCTAGTTACTGTATCTGATGTATTTGATGTTGTATTTCCATGACCTGCTTGTTATTGCACCTGATACAGTTGTATCTACCGCTGTGGTTGCTGCTGGTGGTGATGCATCTGTTGCTGTGTCTGCTGCTGTTTGCTGCTGCTGCTGCTGCTGCCTTTGTGTTCCGCCAAGGATGCTGTGTGCTGGACGCCGCGGGTGCTGTTCCCCCCAGCTGTCCAAGTCCGCTGCCGCAGCTGTCGCCGGCAGGAGAGGGGGAGGGGGGGTAAGGGTGTTGTTGTTGTTGATGCCACAGCTGTTGATGTTGCAGAGGTTTACAGCCTCTTGTTATGGTAGGTCGCTTGACTTTGTGGTGCCCCGAGTGGGTGAATGAGTGAGTGAGTGAGTGAGTGCGTTTTGTGTTTGTGTGAGTGTGTGAGCGAGTGAATGGGTTATGTTGATTGTTATTTTGCTGCTGCAGATCAGAGGTATTGGGCAGTAGAGCTCGGAACCTGTAGTGTAGTAGCCTCGCCATATCATTATGGCCGCCACCGCCAAACGTATCCTCTGTGGGTCAAGTTGGAATGGCCCTGAGTTAGGTTATTGTCGCGTGTGATGAATGACTTAACCTTCCAGCAGTGTTCCTATGGAATTCTACGGTTCACTTATGTTTGTCAGTGGAACCGAGGGATACGGAAACGAGTTACAGCAATAACAGCAGTGCTTTGTTGGGTAATGCACAGAGGTCATGTAGCCTAGGAGCAGGTGTAACGGGAAGCGAGTGAATGTGGCAGGAGGGAGAGGTGTAATGAGAGAGGTGCATGGCTGACGGGTCCTCGTGGAGCTTCTGTAGGAGGGAGGTGTGGCGAGTCAGTTGGTTGCTACCATTTGTGCTTGTACTGCAGGAGCGCCGCGTTCGTGGCCGTACGAAATTTCCACTGCTTTTTGAGACGGGCGGAGGCGAAGTTCCCCGTGAGACCTGCCGAAAGTGAACATGGGAGATGGGGGACCACATAAATCCAGCCGGGGAGGATTAAACGTTAGGAGTCACGTATCGGAGTTCTGTTGACTGGGGAGGCGCCCTGAAGGCTACTTGAGTCTGGGGTCACATGACCAAGACTTCAGGTACTGGAGTGGTACGCTCGGTGTCAGAAGCGAGGCGACTGCCTGAATGATTTGCCGTCAGTGATGCCCAGGAATATGGTGGGTGACCAGATCGGGTCACAAGGGCGATCCACGAGTGTGAAGCAAACAAGAAGAAAACAGGTGAATGGCGGGCGACGAGGGAAAGGCGTCATAGATCGGTGATGATGGTAATATTATCTTTTTAAGTAAACTTTATTGTTATCTCCCCAGTAACGCTTTGCTAGTGAAGAGAAGCAGGACTAGTTCCAGGCTCTCTTGAGTGTACATTGACGAGGGCTGGACGTAGATGTAATACCAATAGTTTAGTAGTTCAAGCTTTGTAACAGATAGGTCAGATGACCAGCCCGAAACTTGGGGTAGGTCATTACCCGATCGTACAAGTCAAGCAAGATTTTGTAAACAGGAAATTCTTGTTTCTGAATTTGGTGTCTGCATAGAAAATTTATATATCTATTTAGTTGATTTCATTATTGTTATTAGTATTGTTATGTATCCTCTGTTGATACAAAAGTTCATTTACAAATGGTTTATGATTTATGAGAGGCAGGGAAGGAGAGCGGGGCCTTATGACCCGCCTTGTGTGACGGTTCAGGCGTCACATTCCAGAACGTGAACAATGTAGAGGGTATAAACTTCTGTGGACGGCTGGAATCACAGGGAGGCTGTACACTCTCTAGGGTGTTGACGGGGAAAAGTTTATCACAGTTTGACGAATGGAAGAACCTGGAAGGCATGGTTCCCATCCACCACCAGGTGCACCAACCACAATCAACTTGCAAAGGCTTCCGACCACAACCACCAACCACCACCACCACCACCACTGACCCCATCACTGACCACCACCACTGACCGCCTCAGTATCCTGTTTGGTGTCAATATTGTGACCTTTAATCTAAAATGTGAATGAAATCTCGTGACCTTTAAGTACGCTGATACGATCATTGGACCCGACTGTACAACGCTTGGGTGAGATGACCTGGCCTTTAGCTTGACCCTTCATGGGTCAGGTCAAAGGGCAGAATGGCATATCCAAGGGTCGTACCTTCATAATCAAGGGGGCCAAGTGTGTGCGCCCGGCTCCCTGTGAGACTACGTACGAACCGGCCCGGCTGGCTGCCTTACCCAAATAAGGCCGTGTCTTGGAATGTGTGTCTTGGAAGAGGCTTGGGACGGGGGCCTAGGGGGGTGGGCGGTGTTGAGATGGCTCGGGGGTAGACTGTTTGTCATCACACACTATTTAGGGAGAGGCTAGAGAAGGGAAGGTGTGTGGTAACGTTAAGATATCCAGGTTATCGCTGGATGATCGATGTTCCTGAAGGAATGAAGAGCTCTGTTAAGTCAACAGTGACGAAAGAAATGTAGTATTGCAAGAGAGGAAACTGTTGATATTTTTCGTTATAAACTTTATAATAAGTTATCTCCCCAGTAACATTATTAGTTAAGGGAAGCAAGACTAGTTTCAAGGTATTTTTTAAGGTACAGGGACGAAAGCTGTACCCAGATGTAAAGGCAACAGTTAAATAGGTTGAACTTTGCACAGATAGGCCAGATGACAACCTCCGAGACTTGTGGTAGGTCAGTACCCGATCGTAAATGGGAAGCAAAAAATAAGAAACAGGAAAATCTTGTTTCTGATATAGGTATTTGTCTCGAAGATATTATTATTATGGGTGATTGGTAATTGAGAGGTTAGTGTCGTGCACAGAGCATCAGATTGGAGAGGAACAATGTGGCTTCAGGAGTGATAGAGGATGTGTGGACAGGTGTTTACCTTGAGGTATCTTTATGAGTGAGAAAGATAGTGATTTGTGCGAGGCATTTGTAGATTTGGAGAAAGCTTATGACAGAGTTGATGGAGATGCCTTGTGGAAGGTGTTACGATTATGTGATGTGGAACGAATGCTATTGTTGAAGCATTGAGTTGATGAAGAGTGTAAAGCGAATGAAATCTGTAGTCATTTGGGGAGTTGGGTGGTCCTGGGAGAAGATTTAGTCGCTGTTTCCTGATGAGACGGATCTAGTGGCAGACCCGAGTGAAGAACTGCAAAAGCTAGTGAGTTTGAGAGAGTATGTGAAAGGAGAAAGTTGAGAGAAAATGTGAAGAAAAGTAAGGTTATTAAGTTTGGCATGGGAAGAATGGCAGGTTGGTTGGAGTACGAGTCTGAATGAAGAACACTTGGAGGATGGGAAAGTGTCTCAGATGCCTGGAAGTGGAAGGTGAAGTAAACCATTGGACGGGTAGGGGGCTAAAGTCCTAGTTATATTATGGACTGTATGGAAGGAGGGGTCACTGAATGTGATGGCAAAGATGGGTGTTTGATGGTATAATAATCCCAGCGGTGCTGTGTGGTTGTGGGACGTGATCCCTGGATTAAAAATGACGAGAGAGGATGTGTTAGAGGTTAAATGCTTGAGGACAGTATGTGGTTTTAGGAGGTTTGAATGAGTCAGAAGTGATAGGGAAAGAGTGGGATGTGATTGTAAAAAGAGTTGGGTTGAGAGAGCTGAAGATGGTGCGCTGCAGCGGTTTGGACAAATGGAGAGGGTGAGTGAGGAGAGATTCACTAAGAGGGAATACATACCACAAGTGGAGGGTATAAGGAGTAGGGGAAAGCTGAGGACGAGATGGAAGGATGAAGTGAAAGATGCTTTTACATGCCGAGACCTGAACATGCAGAAGTGTGTGAGTTGTGTTTGGGAGAGAGCGAATTGGAGCGAGGTTGTATACAGGGGGCGACGTGTTGTCAGTGGGCTTAGCCAGAGCATATGAAGCGCTCTGGGGAAACCAGGGATTTGCTGTAAATAGGGAGCTCTGCTCTTGATGTGATATTCTCTCGCAAGATAGCTATTAATTGGATGAGAGCCAATGAGGCCGTTCTTCGTCTGTTCTTGGCGCTGTCTTCTTACGCCGCAAACGGCGAACAAATACTGAAGATGAAATACTATTATTATTATTATTATTATTATTATTATTATTATATTTATGTATATCAAGACAATAGATATTTTAAATCTCAAAAACTCAACTGTGGTTATTATTATTATTGTTATTATTATAATAATTATTATTATTATTATTATTATTATTATTATTATTATTATTATTATTATTATTATTACGTTAGTGCGGTCGTTACTGCACAAGTTGTTTAAGGTCATGATTCATGAAAGTCAGCGGAGAGGGAGGCTGTGGGGCAGACCTGGCGTGTGACGGCTCTGGCGTCACATTCCCGCATGGTAGTGCCGCCGCCCACAACCACACGTGACGTCACCACAACTACGTCACACCACCCCCACCACTTCCAGTGCGACTGTCTCCACCACAACATGAATCACCACCACTACCAGTACCACCACCACCACCACCACAATCACCCTTAACCCCCAATGAAGCACGATGGTACGGTCGTTAAGCAACGGTGCGGTAGTAAGTGCCGTGATGGCCTGGCCTATGACGTCACCTGTGATGATGACCCGGCCAATGACGTCACCTTCGAGGGTTACGTCATAGACCATGGTGCCGTTGCGTTCAAGGGATGAGTAACTTAACAGAGAGTAGCTGTATGGCCGTATTGGGGAGGGGGGGGTGTGGGGCGGGGGGAGGTACATCAGGCCCGCTGGGTGTCTGGCTAGGTCAGGCGGGGGGAGGAGGAGGGGAAGGGGGGGAGGAGGTTGAGAGAGGGGGGGGGGGGGTAGAGACATTCCTGGCATTCCTCCTCATCGTTCACCTGGGTTTCTTGTCTGCGATTGTGTCGCAGGTGCTGCCCCTAACCCCCCTCTCCGTACGTCCGATGCACGTAGGAGGCGAGAGGGGGAGGGAGGGAGGGAGCGGAAGGGACCTTGCTGAAGGTAGCGCAGGAGGAGGAGGAGGAGGAGGAGAAGGAAGGGTCGGACAGGGCCCCATGCAGGAGGTAGGCTAGAGGCGGCGGCGGCCTGGCTTGTGGCCACCTTTGGAATGTGGGCTTTCTCTTGAGGGCGGTGCTCTGCTCTCCTGCTCCTGTTGTTACTGTTGCTTCTGTTGCTGCTGCTTCTGTTGCTCTTGCTGTGGTGCTGTTGTTGGTGCTGAGCTTCTTATTTGTTTACCTACACACGAGGCGGCCAGGATAGATTTGCTTTGACTTTCCGTGTGTTGACAGAGCGTTTGGCCGTGCGTTGGGTATATGTCTTGAGAAAAACATTACAATATTTGCTCCCTATGAACAAGAGTCGATTTTTATGAGGTATTTGTTCAACGGAACTAATTTGCATATGACCCTCGTGTCAAGGGTATACTAACGTCTCACGGTAGAAGGATAATGGACGGGTGTGGGAGGGAGGGAAGGATAGACAGGTGTGGAGCGAGGGAGGTTGGAAGATGGGCAGGTGTGGAGGGAGGGACAGTTGTGTAGAAGGCACACACACACACGCGTTGTGTAATATCTAGGTGAACAGCCGTCGTAGGCAGATGTGCACGGCCGGGCGGTGTGGTGGGGAGCGAGAGAGGTGTGTGTGTGTGTGGCGGAACGGGTGAGTTAGGGTATGCAGTGGGCTGCAGTGCGGGGGTGGTGGGTGGCAGAACAGTTGAGGGCGGCGGGCAGGGAGGACGAGCAGGGCGGCAGATATGGTGTGGTGAGTGGGTATAGCGGGCGACAGATATGGTGTGGTGAGTGGGTATAGTGGGCGGCAGGTATGGTGCGTGTGGCGGTAGGAGGCAGAACAGGTGTGTTGGACAGATGTATCGGGAGAGTCAAGGTACACCTGCGGCAGCTATCACGACGCTGTCGCTCTTACATAACAGGTTCGTGGTTGACCTGGCGGTAGGTTGTTCCTGGGGTCATGGTCCTCGCTGTACATTCTGGCAACAGGACCCCCCCGAGCTGACGTAAGTAGGCTGCAGGACCCCTGAACTGACGTCAGTAGGCTGCAGGACCCCTGAACTGACGTCAGTAGGCTGCAGGACCCCTGAACTGACGTCAGTAGGCCATTGAGCCATGGAAGTCGGAGGAAGGAGAGTTTTTCTATGCCCGATATGCCTGATCCCTTGCCTGAATGGCCTCAGAACAGGAACGGATTGGAAGAAGAGGTCGTCTTGGAGGAAGAGGGGATAAATGCTTCCATTCACGCAACAATAACCTCTGCTATGGGTTGGGCGGAGACGGAAGCATCACCACATCAGAGACAGTAGTTTACCCAAGGAAAACAAGAATAGAATTGTCGTAAGATGTTCTAGTCAGCTTTGTTGAGGTGCCAGGGGCTGCTGGAGAGGAAGGTACCATTATGATAGATACATTTATGGGAGTGTGATCAGATGAATCAACATTCACAATTTTTTTCGGTGAATAATACATTTAATAGTATTTCATGTATATATTTTCTGCAATATATGCTTGCAATACAGGTTCAATTTTTAGATTAATGACCTGAGGTTTTCTTGCAGAAGTGATAAGGAGCGTGTGTGAGGATGGATAGTGTTGATGAGGTGTGGCTTGGGTGGCGTGTTCCAGTGGCGTGGAGCAGTGTGAGGCGAGGATTGGGTGGCGTGGAGCAGTGTGAGGCAAGGAATGGATGGCGTGGAGCAGTATGAGGCGAGGGTTGGGTGGCGTGGAGCAGTGTGAGGCGAGGGATGGGTGGCGTGTGTGAAGGGTGTTGGGGGACTGGAGTAGGGTAGCGTGCAGTTTGGCTCATGGGCAGAAACGACGGGTGAAGGTAGTATGCGCGGTTGTGCTTCGTGGCCGGCGTTGCGTGTAGCAGTAGCGTGGACGTGTGGGTCGGCGGTGGCAGGCAGGGTTGTTGTGGGTAAGCGTCGAGGGCTGTGAGCAGCGGAGGATGTGTTGTAAATACCAGGGTACGTACCTTGCACCGCCAGGCTGGCTCTGGTATGCACCGGGCCACGCAACCTCCTCACGGTCATGCGCTGTCTCCCTGCCTGCCCTCACCCCTGCATGACTCCATGCCTTACCTCTAGCTCACTTTTTTTTTTTTTTTTTTTTTTACTTGTACTTCTCCACGCCAGCTTGCCTCAACGCCTACCTGTCTCCACGCTTCCACCTCCTCCACTCTCGGCCCCTCCACCATGGCTCAGACTTCAGTTTCTCTTCCCCGTTTTCGTTGGTTTATTTCTTGGTCACTGCCGCACGCTCGGTATTTTTCTTTTCCTTTTTTCTTTGCCTTGTGATCAGCTGCCGTCGACTCTGCTCTCGTATTCCTGACGCGTTTCCATGTATGAGGTCTTTGCCTCCTCATGTAACCTCTCACAACCCACCCCTTCCACCACCACACCGTCGTGGTTTACCAACCTCTCCTCCCTCCCTCCTCCCTGCCTACCTCACCTCACATGTTCCACCTCGTGTATCTCCTTACCTCCTCCTCCTCCTCTTCCTCCTCCCGCCTCACCTCGCCTCGCCCCCTACTCACCTACTTCCTGAACATGCCACCTCAACCTGGCGTGTCTCTCTCTCTCTCCCTCTCTCTCCCCTGCCCCCACCCCCCCCCCCCCCCACAAAACTTTCTTACCAAGCACGCGGATGCTCGCTGGCTCGACCTCCTCTGCCATGCATTCCATGCCCTATCTTTTCTGCATCTCCTCTCCAGCGCTGCCGCCGCCACCTCCGCCACCACACCCGCACACCCAGCCACCCACCCTTCATTGGTCCCATATTCACCACTTCCAACCCCACCCGCCCACCACTGGCGCCAATTAGCGTGCCACTTGCCACACACGTGTGGCTCCTTGGATTACATTATCCTGCCTTTTGTCGTGTAACTTCTGGTACTTCGACGGCAAAGAGCGTTCTTCCTCAGGGAACCAACTGTACTTTCATCTCCACTGTTTCAGCATTCTGACTTCTGACGCAGATGCCAACACAAGCCACAGGCTGACATCACCTGTCGCAGCAGCTTCCAAAATGATTGTGAAAACTTCACCTTTGCGACGCGGTTATAAGGCTATAAACGCTCGTCAGCCGGTCCGGTGTTCCAGTGAGCCTCTGAAAAACATGTGGCAGCTCCAGATGAAGGAGCCTCCAGCCCCTTCGTTAATGGAGGGAGCGAAGTAATGGGAACTCGGAACAGAAAGCCAACACTTGCCCTCATAACACTTGGATCGTCATTGGCCTCCAGTAAACACCAGCTGACTCCCACCCAATCACAACCAACACACACACACACACACACTTTTTTTTGTTGTTGCTAAAGGAGAGGAAGAAGAGGTGGAACAGGGGAAGTGATGGTTTGAAATGGAAGAGAAGACTGCAGTGTGTAAATGTATATGGTGTTAGTTGTTTTGATGCATGTTGGTGTTTAATTTCGAAGCGTGTTTTTGGTGTCTCAGTGATATCCCCTCAGCAGACTGTGGGTGTGTATGTGTTAGTGTTTTATCTGTGGTTGTATGAAGGAGATTCGCAAAACTAAGCTAAACATTGTTCAGGATGTACGTCACTGGATGAGTGGAGCCTCCCTGTGTGATTTGAGGCTTCCAGGGAACCACGGGTGTTCCATGTCTGTAGTTTGTATTAAAGTTGTCTTTAATTCCCTGCCATACCTTTTTGGGCTGCTTCTCTTGGGTATGAGCCGACTGGTTTGATATTTAATCGTTCGTGTTGTTGTACGATTTTCTCACTGTAAGGATATTATTCATTTGTGACGAGTCGTAGAGCCTTATTCTGAATCCTCTGCGACTTCAGCACGCGTGATTCAGAGGCGAAGAACGGTGGTATAGGAGAGGAAGTTAGGACAGGTATTATCATGGTCTTGACTACGCCTAATTTTTGGTTCTGTGGAAGGTGCCAGACTCTCTACAGACTGGTCAAGGACGCCTTTCCCAGTGCGAATGTGTTACTGATATGATCGATTATGACGCCCCTTGATTTGAGTGTGTGGGCCCAGGATTCTGCAACACTTATGCCCTGTCATGTTACCGTGTGCGGTTATGTCGGGTTTTATTCTTCCCGTCGCTGCCATAAGTAAATCTGTTTATGGTTGAATCTATTTTCCGGTCCCTCTCGAATCTGTTTAGCTTGGTTGTACTCACAGAGACATGTTCTGGAGGTGAGTTGTTCGAGGCTACCGTTTGAGTGGCATTATGGGCACAGAAAGTGTCCATGCTTCATGGCACCAACTGGTGAGGGGGGTGTGTGTGTCAGCTGTGCGGGTTACCAATATGGCTTATGATAGGACGCTGCCCTGTGGGACCCTGCTTGATAAAGGAAATTTGGGCGACGTTGCACAGTCGATGATGATGATTTTTTTACGGTGCTCTGGTCTAGATAGTTGCACGGCAGTCTTCCTGTGATCTCTGGCGTGCCTGATTTCTTAGTAATGTACACTGTAGGCAGATTGTCCACACTGTGTCAGAGGCTTTGCTATTGCTTCTTTGTATATCTATAATTTACACGTCGTCATCTGGAGATAGATAGCTATTTATTTTTCTGCCCCCCCGTGGGGGGCCCCTCACTTGCTCATTCACTCAGCCCTCCCCCTTACATAAGACACCCCCCCTCCATCCACCACTGGGTTCCCCTGACACACACAGCTACCCACGCCGGGCCCCACCGCTAAACCCCACACCGTTAAGATAGGGGTCCCAGCCACCCACAAACCCAACCTCACCCCACAACCCCCCACAATGGGCCCCACATTGAGCTCCACATATCCCACCAGGGCCCCACATCCCTGTACAATGGCCCCTCACACCCACCCCTGGGCCCCATAACCCGACCCGGGGTCCAAAATATTCCCAGCTGGGCCCCTTTATACCCACTGTGGCCATACACCCCCACCTAAGCCCCACATGCCCCAACATTGGCTCCACACACTCCCACCTTGGCGCCGGACGTTCCCTCTTGGCTCCCACATAGCCCCACATGGCTCCCACATACCTCCAACCTAACTCTCACGCAAACCTCACCTGACCCCCCACATACGCTTATCTGGCCCCTCACACACCCAGCTGGGTTCTATAAATCCCCCAATTGGGTCCTACATACTCCCAGCTGGGCTTCATACACCCCACACCTTGGCCTCACACACTCCCATCTGGGCCTCACACACCCTTTCCTTGGCCCCCAAAACCACCCCATAGGGTTCCACATTCCCCTGGGCCTCACGCCCCGTCACTCGGTCCCCACACCTGGGCCCCACGCTTGGGCCCCACAGACCCCATTCATACGCTCATGGTCCAGCTACATATTGGGTTACACCTGGCTATACTCCCGGCACACCTGTACCTGGGATCTTATGACGGGCTACATATGTACCGGGCAGGTGTTAGAGCGGTGGTGTGTGTTGCACATGTGAGACGTGTTGTGGGCCGTACACCGTGGCCAGGTGTGGGGTAGTGTGGCCAGCAATGACGTGGCCAGGTGTGGGGTAGAAGGGCCAGCCATGCCAGTTTATAAAGCTGTTCTGCTGGTGTCTAGTTCCCGTGGTATATGTCACTCAAGCCCTTGTTCCACCACCTTCACCCGATCACAATTCTGACGATGAATGATTTATATGAATTCTTCAGTTGTTTATTTTGAAGCTGTCTAGTGGATCTTGTTACTTATTTCTGCGGTCATTTTTCTCGTAGCTGCTTTACCACCAGGTGGCAGTAACTCAGGCCTTGGTGGGTGTTGGAGGATGCTTCATTTTCTCTGAACTTTTTTTGTTTACGTTTTGCAGTTGGTGGAGACATGGTGTTGTGATCCACCTGCTTGACTCGCGTTACTGGAGGCTTGTGGTTTATTGTGGGGTGGAGAGGTGTGGAGTGACGCTGGAGGGATGTGTGGAGTGACGCTGGAGGGATGTGTGAAGTGACGCTCGAGGGATGTGTGGAGTGACGCTGGAGAGGTGTGGAGTGACGCTGGAGGGATATGTGGAGTGACGCTGGAGGGATGTGTGGAGTGACGCTGGAGGGGTGTGTGGAGTGACGCTGGAGGGGTGTGGAGTGACGCTGGAGGGATGTGTGGAGTGACGCTGAAGGGACGTGTGGAGTGACGCTAGGGGAATGTGTGGAGGGACGCTCGAGGGATGTGTGGAGTGACGCTGGAGGGATGTGTAGAGTGACGCTGGAGGGATGTGTAGAGTGACGCTGGAGGGGTGTGTGGAGGGACGCTGGAGGGATGTGTGGAGGGACGCTGGAGGGATGTGTGGAGTGACGCTGGCGGGATGTGTGGAGTGACGCTGGAGGGATGTGTGGAGGGACGCTAGAGGGATGTGTGGAGGGACGCTGGAGGGGTGTGGAGGTACTATTGGAGGGATGTAAGGGTACGCTGGAGAGGTATAGTAAATGATCACAGTAACTATGTACCAAGCGTCTCTCTTCCCTACTGTGTCATTTCATCGGAAGTGAAAAATGTTGGTTTGAAAAATGTTTTGATTCATATAAGCCTTTGAGCGCGAGGGCGCGACCTTTGGGAATTATTGCGTGACCTTTGACATGACCTTTAAACGTCAGGTCAAAGGTCAGAGGCCAGACTTCATATACTCTGGGGTCGCACCGTTATGCTTAAAGGTCGTATTCTGGGGCCCATGATTACTTTACTTATATTGGCTTGAGTATTGTTACCATTATCACGTTAGTTCAGTCAAGGGATTATGTTGCTTCCAGCTAACAGGCTCCACCTTTCCCATTCCAGGTAATGTGAGGTGATGGACGATTGACGTCACAAGTAAACCCTATCGCATTAGCCAGTCAGGTGTGGGGTCGAGTGGCGTCACAGGTAAACCCGACCACATGAGCCAATCAGGTGTGAGGAGAGGAGGTAGGTTTCCCCCTTCAGTGTTAGGATAACTGAATTTATATCATACTCTCCTGGACCCCTTCTCCAGTGGCTCCTGTTGCTTCAAGGCTTGCGCTCCGCTCAGTAGCAGGGACAGGGCTGACTCCTTTAAAATCGTGAGGTTCTTTGACGAGACTCTGCCTTCTCTATCCCCAACCGACGGCGTTACAGTCTCGGCAAAGGTGACTTCAGACGTGGTACATCCTCAAGCAGGCAAAGACCGGCACCTCTCTCTCTCTCTCTCCATATATAACCGGGCATCTACATGACCACTACTCATTGATGTTCCCAGATTATTGTATTATCTGTATCAGTTCCATCATCAACACTGTATTGATACACTTGCGTTACTGTCTCATGAAGGCGACAAAGTGAAATTGAAATCGACAATGTTTGACCTGCTCAGGGGCCCCACGGGGTTCCTGTGCCCGGGGCGCCAGTGACTGTAAAGGCCACCCCTACTGACCTATCACACCGGTCAAGGTTAGTACTGGTTCCCGACGCTTGGAGGGGCTTTGTTGGATGGCCTGATTCGTCTCTCTGCAACTTGTACATTCTTGTGGTATTTCGTGTCGTAGCCAATACAAGTTTGTGTGTTGCCTCTTTTGGAGACCCAGGACTGGCCACCTGTGGGCAGTGTGGACCTACTACTGGGGTCTGTCGTTACCTGTGGGCAGCGTGGGCCTCCTGCTGGGGACGCAGTCAGTCCCCCGCGGCAGCCACACCCTTCATGGTAGCCACGCCCGCTCTGGATGGGCGTCAAGCACTTAGCGATATGGCCGGAGCGGCCATATAGGGCACGTGGCTCGAATCATCCAGACTCCGGCAGGTACACTCGGGTGTTGTCTGGAGTAGTACACCTGGAGGAGGAGGAGAAGGAGCGGCGGGCGTGATGCGGCCGTGGCAGCTTAAGGGGCGCGGCCCACACTGCCCCCAGCGCCGACCATGAATACATATCCAGGTCATCTGAACCAGTTAGTAAGAATGCTAATATACCCAGAGTGCCAGCCGAGTGGTCCTGTAAAGAGTCTTCACTTGTGGTAAGCGTAGGACCTTCTCGTAGGACCGTCGACGAGGAGGTGACAAGGCCGGCTTACCTGGGGTCTCCTGCTGGAGAGCGTCCAGCCTTAAGGACCTTGGCCGCCCTTAAAACTGGAAGTGGCCAGGGAGCTTGTACCTCATGCCTCATCCTCGACGCGCACCGGCCGCGCGCCCGCGCATCATATTTGCCTTTATTAAGGGCGGTCATCTGTGCTTGCTGGCCGAGCCTGTGGGAGCCATGTGTGTAGAGCATTTTCTTTTTTACACACGTATACACAAACTTGTTTTGTTTAGCCTGTTCGCTGGTTATTCTTTCTTTCATATTGTGGAACCTCTGACTTCAGAAAATCGCACGTATCCATTTTTACAGGTGTGGCTGTGCAAATATATTTCATTGGCGTCTAGCATCCACTGACGAACTGCAGCCATGTTAAGGTAGACGCTAGAGATGCCTGGAAAGCCAAGTCGTCTCTTCTTACAGTCATTCCATGCTGTGACAGACAGAGCGTAGAGTGTGTGAGATAAATCCCCCAAAGACCAAATGCTGTGCGGTAGAGAGAAAAGTGGTGTAGATGGAAGAGGCGCACGTCTGTCCTTCCTTCAGTTCCAGTGGAGAGATTCCCGGAATTCTCCTGGAAACAACTGGACAGTTGCCTCAGTGTCCTGATGGAACAGCTAGGCTACCACGGCGTATACAAGAGTGGGATCTGCAGCAGGAAACAGCCTGATGGACCGGGTCCTTACATGGCAAGCTTGGCTGCAGACACCTACGGTGATAAGGAAACCTCCTCAATACCAGCGAAAGATATATGTGTATATAAAACGTATGGTAGGGAGAGCGTCTGGTAGGAGGAGTGTACTGGGTAGGGAGAGCGTCTGGTAGGAGGAGTGTACTGGGTAGGGAGAGCGTCTGGTAGGAGCAAATAGTTGGGTAAGGAGGGCGTCTGGTAGGAGCAGTGTGCTGGGTAGCAAGAGCGTCTGGTTTGGTTACGGGCTGGTAACGACTGTGTAACTAACTACCTGTTTGTACTGTACAGGTAGGTAGGGAGTTCTACTACTGCTACCAGAGCAAGTTAAAGGTTGGGTCTGTGTTGGTTAGCGGCAATGCCAGGGTAAGATCATTGATGGAGATATTAGTATCGGGTTGCAGCAGTGTTGGAGAGGTCAGTATCGAGCAGCAGGAATGTTGGAGAGAGGAAGTAGCAGCACTGTCGTGCAGGGGCAGTGTAAAGTAACGGTACTCTTGGCCAGGGGGCAGTGTAAAGTAACGGTACTGTTGGCCGGGGGTAGTGTAAATTAACGGTGAGTCTAGGGTAGGGGGTTATCTATGAGGATATTCAAACGTATCGGCACGCCAGGTTACGGGTAGTACGTATTGCTGTTAGTGTCAGATGAGGACATAATCGAAACATGATAATAAGGGGAAGTGTCGGATAGTTGAAGTATGTGCTAGGGAAGTACCTGGGAAGTACCAGGATGTACAGTGTCGATTATCAGGCGGCTCTCATCGGACCTTTAGAAAATCAACACTGGTGTGTGGTATGTGGTGTGGTGTGCAGCAGCAGCAACTTCGACCTTGCCGCTGGGCCTTGAGGTAACCCGCTGGTGAACGCCAGGACATCAGAGCCCCCCGACAGCTGAGCAGACTTTTCCGTGTTGGGAAGTCCTTAAGGCAGTCCCAGGTCCCGACAAACTCATGTAAAACTCGATTTATTACCTTTCGTTATTCTTGAGATTTATGTTGATGGTAAACATATCACGAGTCACCTCAGCCCCAGGGATGGATGAAGTAACGTGTTCGTGCTCTCGTTACGTCTTGTAGTGGTGGTGGTGACGCGTCGGAGACGACCTTACGCGAGGAATGTCAGCAGAAATCCATCTGTGGAGGGGACCGCATGGTGACACCAGGCCGGGCACGTGCCTACCCCTCCTCCTGGCACCTAAGCATCTGTCATCCCCGTGCCCCCTTCTGCACCCCCTGCCCCCAAGTTTCGTATTCGTAAACTGTATTTCGATTGTCCACCAAACACACTAGACCATTTAAAGGGCTCACTACCAAGGGAAAAGCCTGGTCTGGACCACATAATTTAAGGTTTCTGCCGACTCCCCTCTTCCCTCCCTCACCAACCATGATTTGTACGATTTGTTTCATTAATCATTACTCCTTGCGGCGTTCCCAACAGGTTCCGAGCGTTGACCACCACCTGTGGTTTGTTGCTTGCCAAGCTTTCCTTATGAGAGTCTGGTTTACCAGACTGTTTGATGGTGCAAATCTCCATTTCTTAAATGTTGTTGTGCAACTTGTCGGACCCTTGGTACTTCTTGAAGGAAGCTTTCAGGTTGATTTTGAAGTTTGTTGATATTCTCAAGACGTTCCCTATTTGCTGTTAGTAGGTTAAAAAACATGAGGGCCCATTGCGTATGCGATGGTTTTTCTGTCCTGCAACACCTCGTCAGCGGATTTGATTCACGCGTTGGGCTAAGTCTGTCTTTCCATTAATGAGGTATATGTCAACAGGTCGTAAAGCAGGTCCTCTAGTATCGTCCATGTGAACATGACGATGTGTATAGCGTCTACGTCCTCGCATGTACTGTTCCAGAGCTCTCAACTCGTCCCTGGCCTTCAGACGCTTCAATGTCTCGATGTGGACGGTACTGGACCCTTCCGTGCACTACTCTCCACTTCGGCGTACCTGTCTCACCTCATCATCGCCTTTTGCTTTTATTCTCCTCCTCAGCTCCCCTCCCCGGCCGGCCTGAGTGCTTCCTCCCCACGCCATACTGACTTGCGGTGTTGGACGTAACTTTAGGTGATGCCTGGCCGTGATATGATCCCTTGGCTGTTTGGCATTTTCGCTGCAGGCTGCTTGGCCTAGGCTGCAGTGCCTCCGGGAAGACGGGCCTCAGCCTTCCAGCCAGCCTGGCTCCAGGAGGACAGATCTTAGCTTTCCAGCTGGCCAGACTCCGGAAGGACAGACCTCTCAGCCTTCCAGCCAGCCAGACTCCAGGAAGACAGACCTCAGCTTTCCAGCTGCCAGACTCCAGGACAGACCTCTCAGCCTTCCAGCCAGCCAGACTCCAGAAGGACAGACCTCTCAGCCTTCCAGCCAGCCAGACTCCAGGAGGACAGACCCCTCCCAGCCAGGTTCATGGTGCAAATAGAACATAACGCAAGATGACTGGATGGTCATAGATACGCGTGTTATCATATCCTGCCACAATAGGACCAGAATAGCCCTGCCCCGCGATACTGCAGACACCACCGTACGTTCTGGACTATTTTTGGAACGCACTCGCTCGCTTGGCTTGCTGTACTTAACGTTTGGTTTGTTCACTACCCACCACCGCTCTGCTTCACCCCGCTGGTGGGGGGGATGGTTCTGGTCTGTCCTACACTGTTTACATTCCTCCTGTATCGTCACCGACCATTCTCTGCCGTCACCGGCCGTTCTCTACCTTCACCAGCCGTTCTCTGCCGTTCCCGGCTGTTTTCTACCGTCTCAAGACGTTCTGTACCGTCCCCAGGCGTTCTCTGCTGTCGCCAGTCCTTCTGGACAATCCCTGATCCTCCTGTACCGTCCCCAGCTCTCATGTATCGCCCTTAGCTGCCCTGTGCTATCGTCAGCCCTTCTGTACCGTTCTCAACCGTCCTGTACCGTCCTTAGCCCTCCTGAACCGTCTCCAGCCCTGGAGTACTGTCCTCACCCTCCAGTACCGTCTCCAAGTCTTCAGTACCGTTCTGTACTGTCCTCAGTTCTCATGTACCGTTCCCATTCCTCGAGTAACTTCCCCAGTCCTCCTGTACCGTCCCCAACCCTTCATGTATCGTTCCCAGCCCGCAGGTACCATCCCCCTTTCTCACTCATCGTGTATTATTATCCCGTTCTCAGCCCCCATATGTGTGTGTGTGTGTGTGTGCGCCCGCGGAGGTGGTGGAAGTGACAGCAATTAATATTACGATCGGCGTAGAACGCAGTCTTTGAGGGAGGCTGGGTGGGCGGGCGGCGGTCGGACATGAACTGCGTAGCGTGGAATGCGCAGCCGTCGCCCCTCCATCCCCACCCCGCCAACGCTCCCTCTTTCTCTCTCTCTCTCTCTCTCCCCCCCCTCTCCAATGACGTCACGCATCAGGTATGTCATACCTGACGTACGGAAGAGTGATGACGTCTGCCTCATGACGTCATATCTATTTCCTGAAGCTCAGTCGCTCGTATTGCGGTACTGGATTTAGATTTTAAATCCCTCTTTTTCTTTTACTCTCTCTCTCTCTCTCTCTCTCTCTCTCTCTCTTTCTCTCTCTCTGTGCTCTTTACCTCCCGCCGATCTCGCCTATCGCAGCTCTCACTGTCTGCTCTCATTCCCCGGACGCTCTCAATCTTGAGCCATTCACTCCAGAACTCGTACCGTATTTGGACGTCGCGCCTCTGTGGTGCGTTCTGCTCTCGCGCGCTCGGTTGGAGTTCTCTGCCCACAGAACAACATGGCTGGTCTCCGACGTACAAGAACATGAATACTGATGTAGGCTACGAGAGTAAACATTTATTGTAGCACATTGAAGAACTTCATATTGTTCTCCATTGCTATGAAGAACATATTTTTTTGTTTTTGTTGTAGGCTCCAGTCACGGACAGAAGTCCACATCAAGGCCGGGCCTTAATTGAAATATTGAGAGGTCAATGAAAGGGGGGGGAGGGGAAGAAGAAGAGACAAGGGAAAGTATTTACGAATCTTAGAGCAAGTGTAAAACTTGTCTTTATAAATGTGCCAGGTCATAGTTACTGGGAGAGACATGAGAGGATAGAGAGTTCCAAAGCTTAGAGATGTACGGAAAGAAACAGTGTATCAAAACGTCCCACTCTTGAGTTACCAACGGCCACGCAGTAATCATGTGACGCAGCAGCTTACCGAGTATTGCTTGGTCTACCTAGTAGTGGGGGCACTCAAGCAGCCAGCTCTCGGGGGTAAAAATCAAAGTGATACCTATTGAAGAGGGAAAGTGAACCAACATTGTGCCCTAGGGAAAGCAGATCAAGCTTTGATGTTAGCATTGAGGGACATCACTGTTTATGGGGAAAGGGGAAGAGGCTGATCCATCAACAACCACAGAGATGGATCGGCCAGAGAGGAAGGTAGATATGAAGGAGCAAAGTGAGGGAGAGAAGCCAGAAGAGGGGAGCCTAGAGATGAGACCCTGATGCCATACTGGATTCCCCAAGATCTTTCAGGAATGATGACCTGACATTAGTAAGATAGCAAGGAATATCAAGAGTGGATCTTGCCTTACGGAAGCCATACTGATGATCAGAGAGAAGACTGAGATTTTAGATATCTGAGGATATGGGAGTTGAGGAGAGATTCAAATACTTTGGAAATGGTAGATGTCAAAGCAACAGGACGATACTTGGAGGGTTAGAACGGTCACCCTTCCTAGTGATGGGATATACAAATGCATGCTATCAAGAAACAAGAGTTCTAGTTTTTAAACAGAAATGGAACTGACGAGCAAGCAGTACTTGTTGTTATTCGTACTGCCAGAGAACATCTTGTCAAGTGAGGAACTACGGGGGTACAGCAAGGCTGGGATTGCATATTGTGGTTGAATGTGCTTGAGTATGTGTAGTGAGTAGGTTTGTATGTGTGGTAGTTGAAGGTGATTGTTGTACCTAAGGTTCAGTTAGACAGAAGGTACATATTTGCTGTTGAAAGCCTGTGGTGAGCGAAGGTGTGTAAGAAAGAAAATGCTCGCAGGGTTAGAAAGTGAGTTCGATGACGTGATCATTGAGAAGAAGAACTGGTGAATATGGGCAAGTTCGATACTGAGAACTTTCCAAACGAGAGCATCAAGACTGGTGATGAGACAGTTCAGAGAACTTGTTCACTCCCAACCAGAACCCAGCTGGCTGGAGAAATTACAGAATTAAACCAGGAACCATCAGGAGGTCCCTCACCACCAGTGAGTGAGTCGCTTGTGTTGCTGATGTGACTAAAGCTCCTGAAACTCCACTCGCTGGAGACGCAGACGCAGGCCAGACACCCTTACAGTGGGGACACAGTGCTGAGGGGGACCCATGACTGGAGGGGACACACATGACTGAAGGGGGATCCATGACTCCAAGTCAGCTTTACCGGTGCACTTTATTGGTTTTACCAACTGTGATGAAGACCCAGGGGATAGATGTGTGTGTGTCTGTGTGTGTGTGTGTGTCTCTGTCTGTCTGTCTGTGTTATAAAGTTAGGAGTATGTGCGTTTATATGTCTGTGGAAGTTAATATATGTGTGTCAGTTTCATAGTCTTTTTTGAACACACACACACACACACACACACACACGAGGCTGGCAGGCCCAGGCGACCGACTGACTGGCCGGAGTCACGGGTTGCGTCGCGCGGTCGGTCGCCGCCGCCATCTGCAGTGACGAGGACTCCGGGCGTCGTTGCTGGCGATCCTGACCCGCTGGAGTGTGACATCTGGCTCGCTCCTTGGTGATGATCATGACTGTGATGATGATGATGATGAGGAGGAGAAGGAGAGTGAGGGAGGAGGAAGAGAGTGAGGGAGGAGGATTGTTGGTGATTTAGGTAGCACGTGAATGAGAGAGAGAGACACTCCTGTCATCCGACTGTATAGAGGAAGAGATCCATCTGTCACCCAGTCTGGAGCAGGGAAGCCCTGGACTGGTCCTAGAGGCTCTCCTGCCCGTTCCGTGGTCTACCCCTCACCGCCTGTATGATGAGAGAGATAGATAGACAGATAGATAGATAGAGAGAGAGAGAGAGAGAGAGAGAGAGAGAGAGGCTCTCCACATTACTTCTTCTTGAGTCTCCGTATTGCAGTCATTACCGTTGCGACTCGCCCGTCTAACGGACGAGGGAGTGTTCGAGTCCTGGACAGGGCAGTCGGCTTACGGCTGACCAAGGTGTTCATCGTCACCTGTCGTGGGCTAAGGTTTGTATATGTACGTATCTATAAGGTTAACACGAAGTATACACGAGGTTGAGACGAGGCAGCACGAGTATAAAACCCTCCCCGTAACACATAAATAGTAACGAGTGTGAGCCCACATTGCCCAGCGCGTCCATTTACCCCTGCCTTTGCGTTTATATTGAAAGACATCCAGATCTAAAAGTTTCCGAAACTTTTCAAAACACCAAATCATTTTTCGTAACTGTTGACATTTTCTTCACTGGAGGTGAATACAGTAACCGAAATAACTATTATAAAGTTCCAGGGAAGGGGAAGTATTGATCATGTGGGTCAAATTTTCTTCGGTATTGATTGGTAAACATTGGAATTATCCTTAAATGTCGGCACAGCGATGATCATCGTCTTGTTTAGAAACGGCTTGAAAAAATACATTGCCCTTATTGATTACTTGCGAATAAACCTATTTAAGGATGAACAGTCCTTGCCTGGTTCTTCAGAGGTCTTCAACCCCTCCCACGCAGCTCGGGTTTAAGTCCCAAGCTTGCTGGGGTGAGGTCGTTGGTCGATCAAGCTGTTGGAGGTCGCGACCCGAAGGCCCACGTAACCACCACAAGCTGTTTAGTTTGATACATTTTAAGAGTATCATCGACCGTGTATTATTGGTACAAATCAACACGTTCTTCACTCGCAGATTATAGAGCGGTTCAACTCGTGTGCCAGAGGGTTTGGTTTCTGTGGTTGCATCAGGATATATTTCACATTTAATCGTTTACCGCGAAATTCCTTCTGTCAGTATATTCTGTCTTTAGTGCCTGGAGCTCCTTCATGAATGTCTTCCTGCCCACTGATGTGCTAGAGAGGGAGAGTGGTGGGTGGGGAGGAACCTATTTGCTGCTTTACTTTGTCTTTTTCTGTTAGGGTGAAGAATTAAAGATACTCGAACTGTCCTCCGGCAGATAACCTCCCCATAGAACGTCATCTCTTCTGCTCTATGTCTTTCCCATGTTCACCCACACTCGTCCCCCCAGAGCGGCCACACTCCCCTCCCCCCCTCTACCCCTCCCCAGCCGTCCGTCTCATCTGTGTCTGCCACCTGGTATAGACACATGGGGGGCGCCACAGCGGCTGAGCTTTATCCCAGTATCTGATAAGAAGCTCACTCACCCGGGCACCCCGTGCGCGGCCTGATGCCCCCAGCAGCACTCACCCCAGGCACCGCCTGATGCCCCCCCTCCCCCTGCAGCAATCACCCCAGTGCAGTGAACTCGCATATCCATAGCATACACACACACACACATAAAAAAAAAAAAAAAAATATATATATATATATATATATTTATCCCTGGGGATAGGGGAGAAAGAATACTTCCCACTTATTCCCTGCGTGTCGTAAAAGGCGACTAAAAGGGGAGGGAGCGGG
>JAYMFT010366639.1:0-22193 GCA_038088735.1 Panulirus argus
CTTTGGCCTATCTGGAGATGTTAATCGTGTAAATTGTAAAGTTTGTGGTCAAAGATTTGGACACAAACTAGAACACTTTGTTTTAGAATGTGTAGATATAGAGCCGTTTAGGTTTAGATCTATACAAACCCTGCAAGAAATGTCACAACACCTTATTGTTAATGACAAGATACCTGAAGTTTTAAGTTTGTATCCACTTTTTGCATCTAGCTGGTAGAACTTAACATATGAAACTATGTAACTATGTAATACATGTAATATTAACCCACTGGGGTCTGACTAAAACCCTTTGTGACCCCTGTAATCCATTTGCGCTACCGCTCACAGGATGAGTATGGGGTGCACAATAAATTTGCCGTGGTTTTCCCGGCACAAATCAATCATGACGGTCCTGGTGAGGAGGGGGCCTGCCCGCCCGCCCGCCCTCTGCAGTTGACGGTCATTCCCTCACCCTCATGCCCCGTGACCCGCCTCCGAGGTAGAGTGTGTTAGAAGATGGTTTCCTCCCCAACTCTCATTTTCTTCTGTACATAGAGTATTATGCAAATGAATAAGAACAATGAATGTAAATGTAGGATGAGTTTTTTCAACACAGATTTGTAGATGTTAATTTCAGAATATTCATGGAAAGATTTCCTCAGCGGAATCTTGAACACTAAAGTTGTCATGGACGGACTGGCAGAAACAACACCATTGCTAAAATACTGTGAGAGAGTAAAGAATTATTAATCCTTTGAGCACGCCCATTAGGTCATGACCTGTGACCTGACCCGTAAGGGCCGTATGAAAGGTTACGGCATGATTCCCAAGGGCTATACCGCCATGGTCAAGTGGTTCCGAAAGTGTTAAGCATGGCGGGTGGTGGGCGGTTGACGTCACGCTGGTGCGGGATCACCAGCAGCAGCAGCTGGACCTCCTGACCCTCACCAGCTGGCGGCTGGGACCTGGGTGGGTCGTGTTCCGTTAGCTCAGGTTCGCCCCGGACGGCACCCCGACCACTGGCAGGGGAAGGTCGCATCAAGTACACGAGTCATGTACGTCATGAAAAGACTGGTTGCTGTGTCCCCTTCAGGAGCTACTAGCGACCACGTATTGCTGGGTAAGCTGTTGGGTCATATGATTACCGTGTGGCTGACAGCTCGGGGGTGGGGCTCTGGTGCAGGCTGTTTCTTACCCTTCCCCGCGAAGGCTTGACTCTCTCTCTCTCTCTCTCTCTCTCTCTCTCTCATGTCTGTCCCAACACCTCGAAACCTGACTCTGTAAAATTCTGAGCTTATTTTTCCTCTTTTCTCCTTACTAATATATTTCTTTAGCCTTATTGTGTTTCGCTGAAGGGCTAACCTCGAGAGGGACTTTGCCCCGTGACCTGAGCTTTGCATATGACGTAAGTCTGTTTTACAAGATCTGAGCCATGCAACAAAACAGCTGCTATTTTCTTTATGTTAGGAAATACAGTATATATCTATATGCTTTTTCCTATCCCAGTTCTTTGGAGTTACACAATACACACGTCGTTACGTGATTTGTGTATGGCGATGTGTGTGTGTGTGTGTGTGTCAGTGTTAGTACTACTCATCTGTCATCACCCGCTTGGGCTTTTAGAATTTCCAGAGCTGCTCATGATTTCCGCCTTATAGGTTTACCTGTTATACGTGTTCATAGCTTTTGCTGAAGACGAGCTTCCCCACGTCCCTTACATAATTACAGTTTTTATGGCAAGAATCCGGTTACTCATGTTCTAAATTCTCCTCTGGCGTCAGAGGACTGCTCAGTTATCGTCATATGTGTGTGTGTGTGTGTATGTTCGGGGAGAGATTCACAGGTCTCGTAACCGTGCACATACACCATCCCTCATACACGACCCAGCTGACGCCAAGTAGCCATTCATCAAATGGCCTCAAATGGGAGGGCAAACAGCAGAATTGGCTATGAGGCGGCTGCTCTGTCCGAGACCTGAACCCGGGTCTTTGGGATTAATGGGTGGAAATGCTTACTATGTAAGCTCTTGTATGAGTACATCGATACCTGAGTGTGGGCATTATTTAATTCAAATGCAGCATGAGAGCACTGTATGAAAGCACTTGGTCTTAGCAGGGCAAGAGGGAGATAGTACATGAGAGGTTCAGTTAACAGGGGACTGGCTGGTCTGTGACGCTAGGGGGCAGAAATCGTACTGATCTTACGTTCCTAATCTGTTTATACGAAGACACGGCTGCCAAGCGGAAGGACGTCAGGCTGCGACCGGTGTTGTCATTCCCTGCTTCATCCGCACATGTCCAGTGGCTGGGCCTTGCTGTAGGGACCTCAGTGATCTGCGGTGAGGGGGAACCTGTGTAATGTATTGACACGACGTGTGTAGCCGTGAGTGTTATGGTACCCGCGGCCATCAGGAGGGTATGCTATACTTTCTTCTTCCCTCCTCGTGTCATCCTTACCTGCCCCTCCCACCGGCCGGCCCTCTCGTGAACAATCCCACTTTAGTCCTCCCACTGTATACATATCTTTGTCTTGCTCCCTACGCTCTGGCTTCTTCCCTATGGCATCTCGTTATAGATGCTTGCAGGTAGGTAGGAAGGTATTCTCTGTACGGTGAGCGCTACGAGCTAGCCCTACCATGTGGTAAGATCTCTTGTGTGTGCACGTGTGTGTGTGCGTGTGTGTGTGTGTCAGGTGCTGCTCTCTGCCAGTGATTAACGCTCTGAAGCAGACCTCACCGTACTCTCCCGTCCCGCTGACCTGTGGAATTCATACAGGAATCCACTCCAATTTGTGAAGAATTTGGCCACCGTGTGCCGAAGCAAAATGCGTTGATAATTGGATTTTTTTTTAGATAATATGATTTGAGAGGATATTCTTAACAGTTAGTGTGATGAGAGAGGCTTTGTAAAGTACAGATTTCAGAGGGTTAGCAGGTTTGTTTGATTTTCTAGAATTAATTGAAAATTAGTCCTGGATAAGTGTGAATTCAAAACAGGTGTACAGAAGTGATTATTTAGGTATTTTCTTTGATTTATTAGGTTTAGTGCAAGTATCTATGTTTTTAGGGAAAGGATTATGACTTGAGGGCAAGTCTGTGTGGTTTTGGAGCTGGTCTATATGATTTTAGGGTAAGTCTGGTTTCATATCTGTATGATTTCGGGGTAAGTCTACGTGTTTTCAGAGCTAGTCTGAATGGTTTCTGGGTAAGTCTTCGTAGTTTCAGAGCTAGTCTCTGGTTTCAAAGCAAGTTTGTTGGTTTCAGTGGAAATTTATGGCTTCATTGTGAGTTTATTTGGTTCTATAGCAAACATGCTTTTATGTAAGTCAGGCTACATTGATTCAAGGGTGGTCTTTACGGTATAAGGGCAAGTGTATCTGGAATCCAGGTATTTGATTGTTGTTTGTGTGCTTAGGGTACTGAATTGACCTGATGATGTTATGCAGTTTTATTCAAATTGTTGGTAAATCTGAATGATATTATTGGGTTTCGTAGAAAGTAATGTAGTTTTAGATTTATTGTAGAAACTGGTGAAGTTTAGGGGAGTCTTTACCAAGTTGTAACTGATTTCGATGGGTTAATGTCAGAGTTTTTTGTGGATATTGAGCCTGCTGGGCTCAGCCCGGGCTGTGGGGGGTAGAGCTTCGACCCCTGTAGACTTCACCAGGTATAACTTCACCAGGTAAGATGGTAGACCTTTAGGGTTTAGGGTGAATAGCTAGTATTTGTTTTTTTATGATTTTCGTAACTGAATATAGTATACCTCCTCTAGGAAGTGTGTGTGTGTGTGTAGGGGGTGGATATCCCGGTCCATGCGTACCGATCGTATGTATATATGACACATTCATGACTAGGTGGATAGACGTGGATCGTACCACAAGTCCTGCATACATAATGGTACACCTGTGTATGTTGCCGAGGTCATGAGTCAAGGTCACAAGGTCTTGTATGCTGAAATGATGCTGTATTATTGTCGACATGATGTCTGAGGACAGTCAGTAGCTGTAGATCAGAGCTTTGCCGTAGAGACTACGTACAAACTTCTACATATATTTAAGATATTGGATCAAAGGTGTTGGTCACAAGACAGCATTCACTATCGGTATACAAAACCACATGCAGAGGGATAAATATTTTGCAAACTTTATGTCAGCAACTTTTATGTACCTTGGGAGGATGACTTGGTCGAGACTGGTGGACACTGGTGCCGTGTGAGGTGGCTGCACGCGTATTTGTGTGTCCAGTTATGCGGTGGCAGGAGAGATGGTGGAGGGCTGTGAAAGGTGAGGTGTTTTATAGCTGTTGGTACTGGCAAGGATGGCCCCTGCCGGTGGTGGGAGCTGGTTTCGTGTGTTTTACCTGGCTAAAAGGCTGTGGTGATGTGCTTACTTACCCAGTACGTGCACAGGGGATGCTTCCCCTCCGTAAAGGGAGACCACCTCTTCTCTTCTCCGTCTTCCAGACGTCTCACTCTCCTCCTCTGCTGCTGGCAGTTCTTCCTCCACCTCTCCAATACCTCTCACATAGCCCGTGCTCCTCCTCTCAGAGCCTGCATCTCCATCTCCATCTCACACCACCTCATCCTCTTCCTCCTCTGTCTACTGTTTTTCTCTTTTATAATTTCCATTTCTTCCATGTTCTTTTCATTACATCTGCGCATTTTGTTTGCAGGGTTATGTAATAACACGTATCCTGCCGCCTGGAGAGGGTAGTGTACGGAATGGAGATGATCGTCGCCCGGTTTGATACACACGGTATCCTCCCCTGCATGATACGCCTGGCTTCTCTTCTTAACGCGGCAGCATATCATGCTTACAACACGGCCGTTGGTCTACACTATTTGGGCAGTGTGCTCGTAGCAGGGGCTTCGGCAGTTGTAGATGTGGTGCTGTGCTCGTAATAGCTGGTGCTCGTCGTTTTAGCGTTTGCTGTGGTCGTTCTAGCAGTTGATATGGTTGTTGTAGCAGGTGCTGTTGTTACAGTTGCTATAGTCGTTGTGGCAGGTGTTATTGTCGCTGTAGCAGGTGCTGTGATCGTTGTAGTGCTATGGTCGTCGCATCTGGTACCGTAGCCGTTACTGTGGTCAGCGCCTGCGGTCATTGAGTGCGAGGATCATGTCTAGCGACCGACAGGTAGGCCTGGGCAGTAGCTGGGCCTCTGAATATTTTATCTGGCGCCTCTCCAATACTGGCCGGCTGTCCCTCGCGCCCACCTCCCACTACATCCCATCTTCTCCAGCCCCGCCTCCCCCACCTTCTCCTACACGGTAGTAAACTTGCATCAGCCTCTGCCATACCAGGATGGTAGTGGCGTCTTCCACGACTCTCCTGGCATCATAATAAGCCAGTCAGGGGTGAGAGTGCTGGTGTGTGCTTGAGTTAACATACCTTGTTGGTGGTTCGTTGCTGCAGGCGCCAGATGATGATGGTGGTGGTCGTGAGTTAGTGTGGCCCCTGGGGGCCGGGCCAGTCACCGATGTGGTTCATGGACTAAATACCGCCAGGGTCTGAGTCCTTGGTAATGTTCCAGTTCCCCGTATCCAAGGTGGTGGTGGTGATGTGGGGAGGCGAGTGTTGACTCATGCGCCACCCTCCTCCCCGCGACACCTGAGGTGTGGCACACTGGTATTGTTACGTTGCACCTGTGTCCTTGTGGACGTCCTCACCGACGGAGGGATCCATGATTCTGGTCTGTGCTAGAACACCTGTGTCACTCTGGGCGTCCTCGGGGCCAGAGAGACCTTGGATCCAGGTGGATCCTGGAACACCCAGAACATTTGTGTCATTGTGGACGGCTGGTTCCATAGATCACCTGACCAGCCTTCAGTCTGTGCTGGGTTTCCAGCTGCTGAATGATCATGTTAGATTCACCAACTGTTCTTGAGAGTGTTTCAATGCCTTTCGTAACTTGAGAAATATAACGAATGTTAGTAAGGTATGAGAACGCTGGGGCTGATCACCCGGCCAGTCTGCTGGGTTCTCTATACAGTTCGAATGATAAGGAAGATGCTTATACGAATTAAGTCTGTGTCTGTCGACTGCAACGTCCAGGTACGAGCTTTTGTATGTGTGTTTTCTGTTTCTCGGCTGTTACTTACTCCTATCATCCAATCATTGCGTGGGAATGATGTCTGGCTTCTGATTGGCTCGGGACTCCCCTCAGTGATTAGTGGAGATTGGGATGGAAACATTGGAGGGTGGGCAGACCCTCGCCTCCTCAACGTGGATTGGTTTGTTTGTGTTGGTAGAGGGATTCAGGAGGACGTTTGGTTCTTCGTTGTGGATTGAGAAGAAGTGAACCTTGTTGTGTGATGTGCCTAAGTGAAGAGGGCGTTTGTTTGTCTTAACCCCAGCAGTACGACGCTGTTACCCTGGAGTATGATGGATTAGCCTTTGACCTCACCTTTAATGGCCGGGTCAAAGATCAGGCCATCGCACCAAAGGGTCATATCGTTCAAGGATCGTACCGTTGTGCTAAAGGATTGTACTGCGGTGGTCAAAGATTGTACTGAAATGGTCAAGGATTATACTGTGGTGGTCAGAGATTGTACCATGGTGGTCAAGGATTGTACCATGGTAGGTCAAAGTGTAAATAAGTGTCCCATGAGCGGCTTCCCATCGTAACCAGTGAGGCCTGGCGTGTTCAAGAAGATCTGGCCGAACTATACTTCAGGTGCTTCTCTTTCTTATCTCGGCCAATGGTCAAGTTTTTCATCAGGTTACACCTTTAGAAGCGTCTGATGCAAGTGATAATCTGTCTTTCCATGATATTGAGAAACTATGTGAATTTTAGGTATGTTGGGTTAGCGGCGTCCCTGGGCAGGGCAGCTCCTCTGGGGTCGGAGCAGACGTGAGGGAGTTTGGTCATTGTTGTATAGGACTTGGTAAGAGGCTCTCAGGGCTCTCGAGTGGCGTGAGGAGGCGGAACACACTCTTCACTCAAACAGTTGTGCCGTTGGCCGGCCTCATGACCGAGTTAACCACGCCTTTTAAGTCCTTTCTTATAAAAGTTATTATTTTGAACTACAGCATTTTGTGATAATACCGTTTGACATTTACTCCATTTGCTAGTAGTGCGTGGCGAGGCAGCGGCGCCCGTCAACAACCGTTGGTTGTTAACACTGTACTGTTATTGTTCCATCATATGGCACTTGTCCCGTCTCTCACACTTACCTCAGCCTCCGTTCTGGCAAAGCAAAGTTTACTCCAATAGTTTTCACTAATGTTTTTCTCCGTGGTCCTTACCTGGTATTGCTTTACCATTGACAGGTGTTAACATAACGTACCTCTGGGTCTTCCCACCTGATTTATATGTGAATATCATTGCCTTCATCGCATCTGGACACTTGCGGGGATACACTGCCATCCTCATAATCTGACGAACCACCAGCCATCGATTACTCCATTGTTAACTTATGCCACTTTCTTTGCTCCCTACTGAAGCTTCCATCTTCTAATGAACACAATATTGTCTTTTTTAACTATATCATCTTTAAACAGTCCAAAATCCACACAGTATTGGCTCTGTCAAGATTTAAACTCATCACTAATTGCCTTTCTCACAAACGTCTCTCTCAGTATTTTTTCTCTTTTCATGATACCTTACCTTTCGTATGCCTTACGATGGTTTCGGAGGTCGTTTGCCCCCACAGCTTAGTCTGGAACCTTACCTTACGTATATTTTGCGGTGGTTTAGGAGGTCTTCTGCCCTCAAGAGCGGCAAATATATTTTGTATTCCTTCCCATGACAAGGCTGCCACGTTGCGCCTTTGTTTGCTCAGGCTGTGGGAGGCATCGGTCCGTAGGCCTACTTCCCCACTATTTCCTGGCCGGTGTGGTACACTTTGCAGTGACTCGTAAGCTTTTTACGTTCATTACCTCCCTGCACAGGGTGGTAACCGTGTTGGGACATAACTTTCGTCAAGGCCTTTCAGTCTTTTTATGGAAACGCGTCTTTGCCACCGCACCTTCTGGCAGCTTTTTTTCCTGTTGCCCGATCCAGTGGCACATCCCTTTGCCAGATCCCTTTCCGTCTTTTATAGCTCTCCTGATATACTCTCAGCGTCCTTTCACACTAGCCTCAGTTGGTTCATCATCATCCGGATATTTTTGAAAGCCCCGTCTTCCCGACATGCGGTAGAGCTTCGTCTACGTCTACATGTGAGGTTCAGGCAAACCAGCACAGGAAAATGATCATGTGATATTAAGGATATAAAACAAGGTGGATGTCTGGAGACGTATTCGGCCTTCACCCATGGTCCTGTTCCCACTCCCTAGAGCGATACTCTACCGTTACCACTGAGCCAATCATGGCCTAGATCACCAGGCTTTTCCAGCCACTGACCATGTAATAGCACGGTTATGTACCCAAGGGTCAGGTTACCGGCGTCCAGGGCTGTGTCTGGAATCTGCTGGAATGCAGGCTGGAAACTTCTTTTGCTCCGACCGGATATAAATGAGGAGTATTTTTAGGAGCTGCCGCAAGGAAGTATAGATTTCAAAGAACGTTTGTGCGATGGTAGAGCCACCTGGCTTGTAGTGTTCTATGGAATGTGTCGGTCATATGTGCATAAACCTTAAATGGTAACGTATAGTAACCTGGAGTGGGCCATGGGGGGCGGGCGGCTGCTGAAGACCCGCAGTCTTCGCCGCATCCGCAGGTCGCGCTGTGAATGAACAAGAGAAGCTCGCTACTAACTGAGTCGGAATTAAGTTTGTAAATGAATGGAAATGTTGTGTACCTTCGTGAGTGTACCATCAGAGGAAGCCGCTCATGTGAAGTGTTCGGACCCTCAGCTGTCGCGTCCTCACATGCCGGACTGTCAGTGTTAATTGCCACGGCAGATTAAGCGGCAGCACTTGACTTACTTAATTACAGGCGAGACCCACGAAGAATGGACCATATGGTGTTTACATTGTATGAAGGTCTATTACTGTTTGTTGGTGTCGCCAGTACATCTGGTGCGCGGGTGTGGTTGTGGGATTTATTGGTCTATTTGTACAGATTGGGAGAGGGTTTGCACTCGTGAGGGCCCCTGTCTCATAATCCCACACATTTTAGACGCATCGATTTTCTAATATTCTAGTTTTATTCAGATTTACATTCTTTTACTAGCCTGTTCTACTTGTACACTGTTGTTACGGAATATATTTTCCTGCCTGTTCTTCCGAACACTTCTCGTTAACACTTGGGTAAGCCGTTGTATATTAACATATTAACGACTCCTTAATTTAAAGGTGGTTATCTTGCCCTCTGTCATCCTCCTTTCCTATGGCGAGAGCGGATGGAAAGCTTACTTCCTCTCTCTCCTGGTAGCATCTTTATACCCTCACGGTATAGAGGAGACCAACTCGCTCGTTCACAGTGTGTCGTGAGTCCACATGTTGTCAGTATTATCCTGACCATCGCAGTGTCACTAGTATGAAGAGCAGTACTTCTCGCTTCCTCCCTCACTTTCCTCCTCTCCCTCCTTTGTCGTATTTCAGTCCTCTGTCATTTACTCGTTCTCTTCTGCACCTTGGTATTTCTTACCCATTGGTTCATCACTGCACCAGTATTTTGCTCCTTTATTCATCATCATTCCTTATCCCTTTTTTTTTCTTCCCTTAAAACTTGAGATATTCTATATTTCGTTATGTTAGTAGCTGGTGTCTTACTAGGACTGTCCAGTAGTTTCAGCCAGTCTTTCCGCCCCTTGACCATCAGTCTTTATTCTTACAGCATCCTCTTATCCTGTTTCCTTTTGTCTCACATTTATTTCCATTTTCTCCCCACATTTATCTCTGCCACTCTCTCCCCCTTTATCCCTTCATCCTCCCCCCCCCCTCCCCCCTCCCTTTTTCACTCGTGTGCCGGGCCCTTGTGTCCACGTCTGCCTCCTGCCAGTGTCAGGCCACCGCCTCTCCCCTCCAGTCAGAGTGTCATTTTCTCAGAGAATTGAATCGACATTCCGCCAGTTTCGCCAGGACCTGCAGGGCGCGATGGGGTCTCTGGTCGTTGGGATGTGATCCTCCCTTGATCTGGATGAGCCTCGACGCTTATTCTCGTCTTATTTACCCCTGAGTTGGATCTGATTCTACGTTTACTCTTATCTCATTTTTCCCATGATTTACATATGAATCTCCATTTGATTCAGGCATGGTTCAGCCTCGATTCGTTTCTGATTTTATGTCTTTACATCTGATTCTCCAGTGATTACACACTGAATCCTCTTGGATTCTCCCGTAGTTCAGATCTGATTCTTCTTTAATTTGCGCCATATACCATTCAGATGCGAATCTGTTAATCCGGATGTCAGTATTTGATGGTACTGTTCAAAACATCCAGGTCTTTGTATGTGCGTTGTTGTCCTGTTCTTTGTTATCATACATATAGTCCCCTTTTTTCGGTTTCATCCCTTTTATGTATTGTACTTGCTCATATATATTTTTTCCAGTCTGTTTAGGCATATCTACTCTGAACATTCAGCTGAATGTGATTCTTTGGTGAATGGTCTTATTCTCGTTAATAGTTTAGTTTGTATGTCTCTTTGGCAGAGAATCGTTATTGTTAAGAGTACGTTTGTTTCCTAGATAAGGTCTCATTCTCGTTAATGGCTGAAGTCTTATTCTTGGTATAGTTTGTCATTATTTTTTATAGCACGATTCTTGACATAGACCCATCCTTTTGTTATCAACTGGTATGGTTTTTAGTAAACAGTCCCATGCTCGTGTTAGCAACAGCTGGTATCATTTGCAGTGTCTTACGCTTGTTAGTGGCCAACGTCTTGTTCTCTGTACCATGTGAGAGTCAGAACTCTCTCGCCATATGGTGTGCCAACCCCACTCCTTGTGTCTGTTCCCCGGGCCGGATCCTCTCTCCCCGGGCGGTGGGAGGGGATCACGGTCCATATGGAAACGGTATAGGGTATTCGATCCTCTCTATCCATGGTAGATTTGAGGGATATGTTCCCTTATATCCAATACTAACGCGGCTTTTATTGGACATTGTGCATTAGGGATGATCGTAAATGAGATTTCTTTTTTATGACTATTTTTTTTTTATCTTATCAATAGAATGGAAAACGTGTGGAGGACTAGGGAATGTAATCAAAGAAGAAAAGGGACGTGAAAATAAGGCAGTTTAGATTTATTTTTAGAGCAAGCGTCCGAGGCAGGTCGATAAATATAGAAACTGCAGTAAAACGAACTCCGTATGTCAGTGTTCGCGTGACCTTTCAAAGAGCATTCAGAATAAGTTGGTGGGTTAACACTTTATATATAGTTCAGACTTTTTTTTTCATTTAAGAACCAGTAAGTTTGTGTTGACCCCCTCGCCCTTACTCTCTGCATAGACACACACACACACACACATGCCGCTTTCCTTGTGTATGTGGCACCGGATATTGTTTGGATGGCAGCGGTTGTCATAACTAGCACTTGCTGAGCGGGTCAGTTTGTACTGTGTGACAGGAAGACGAGGCAGACCGTGTACATTGATCATATGTAATAATATACAGTACATTGCCCCGACGGAGGAAGGTTTCTCACTAATGAACTTTCTCCATTGTGTAGTCGATAATGGTAAGTGATGGTTGAACCTGTGTTGTTTATAAAGGTTTTTTTGGGGGGTCAAGCGATGGCTTAACTCCCTCCCTTTATAGTAAAAATATGTAATTACACACGTGACCGAGGAACCTTATGGAAATGGGTTAGGGGTTAACCAGTGGCGTGCCGCAGGGCTCGCGTCCTGGAACCATTGATCTTGAGTTACGTTAATGAGTTGAGAGAAGTAGTGGCCTCACACCTGAATATTTTTCCTGATGATGGCAGGACCACGAGGAAAGTATATTGTCGATGAGGATCGCATCATCCTGTAACGGGAACTACACAAAACTCCAACATGGCTGATGAAACTCAACTCGAGTAAATGCGAAGTATTGAGATTAGGGCACGGGGAGTGAAGTCCTCATTGTGAATGCTGTCTGGCAGGAAAAAGCTTAAAGGAATCTGTTTTAAATCGACATTATCCTTAGCCTGTCGCCAAAGCCACACCTTGGGAGAATTGTATGGAAGGCCAGCTGTGTGCTGGCAAATATTAGGATCACTTTCATTTACACTGATGAATAAAAGCTGGGCAAACCGCTCATATCATGTGTTAGGCCAAAATAGAATATGCTTTTTCATGTTTAAGCATCGCACTTAAATGAGGTTTACAGAATTGTTGTAAAAGATCCAGAGGAGGGCAACAAAGATTGTACCAGAAGTAAGAAATGTGAGTTACAGTCACAGTTTAGACGCTATCTATTTGTCTACCAGGGATGAGAGAGGAGCAAGGGGCGACTTAAAAGCAATTTTAAAGTTTTAAAGCCGTTTTATGAAGTCAATAGTAAGAAAGTCCTTCGATGCAAAGATATAGTAACTAGTCCACAGTATGAAATTAAGCAAGAAACGTGATAGAAAGAATTAAAAAAGTACTTTACTTAGGATAAAAGTAATGGGTGAATGGAATGCAATGTGTTGAAATTACCATTGTTGAGAGTATTGTAGTTCAAAATGGTGTATGGTAGTAGAGAAAGTTAAGAGACTGAGCCCCACGAGTATAAAGCTCTCTGCCCGTACTGTGAGAATAAATCAGTTCGCGCGCACGCACACATATACACATAGGCAAACAAAAAACCCACCCACGTAGCTACAAGGGGGGAAAAAGATGTAGTGTTCGGCCAAGATTTATCCCAGGAATAATGTAGGTGGCAGGAGTTAGGGTAGTTAGTTACTCTCTGGCTGTGTCGGGGCGCTTGGTACGTCTGCTATGTTCACTATGGCTAGCGTGGTAGGGAAGGTAGCTTACTTAGGGAAGGTTACTTCTGTGCGTGAATCATGGTCAGCGACGCTAACTATCACCGTATGTGTGTGTGTATGTGTGGGTGTGCGCGCGCCTGCGTCGGTCAGCAAAATAACTTGAACCCGAGAGATGAAAAACTAAGATAAATGGCCACTTACAGAGTCTTACTTATATGTTTTGTACGAGGAAGGAATTTGTACTGTACAGGAAGTGAGTTTTACGCTCATGGGGCCCCATCTGTTGAACCATCTCTGCTGTCATAAATCTTTGTAGACTTCTGTATGTTGTCCACAGTTTGAATAATGATCCACTACTCTTATACCGTTGAAGTACTTCATTACATCCTTTCAAATGAGTTCCTTGCTTAATTTCATGTTATGGCCTCTGGTTGGTCTGTTCCTTTATCTTTCGAAGATCTGCCCGCTATCTTCATCATCAAGCTGATGTGATCAGGTCACTCCTCACTTGTTTTTTCCCATTGTTGCGCACCAAGTGTATCTGCGCGCGGAGTGCGCTTCGAGCACGTGCCTCGCCTCACCACGCTGCAATGTTATGTCCCTTATTATCTCAACGTGTCCTTTTTTTACTTGATCCATTAATGCGTCATTCCACTGATGGCTGGTGCCTGCGTTCCATTACCCTGCCCCGGGTAGATACACACCACAGCGAGCAACTACTGTTGAGTAATAGAGTTTAAGACGATGTGGTGTCTTGCATGTGTGTTCCCCGGCGCGGTTTGTGCCGTTGTCTTCCTGGCAGATTCATTGTGCACCCAATGCCCATCGCGTGACCGGTTTTGCAGAGGGATTATAGAGGTCACAAAGTTGCTACAAAGTTGGTTCATTACATAAGTATTATGTACATTACCTACTCCTCCATATGGTAACTTTTACCGACCAGCCACACTCCCGCCCACCAACCTTCAGCATCCAGTCACCTCTCCCTCCCTCCCAACATTCTTCTGCTACTGTTCATAATTGTTTGTTACATTGACTTCAGTCCTTAGGTATTTTGAAACCATTATTGTACGTAGGCGAATTAATATATACATATTTATTTGTCAGTTTTAGACGGGACTGACGAATTGCAAGTATTGTACCACTGTCCCTGTCATGTTTTATTCAATTTCCAGTGATTGTAATGTGGTTAGTGAGGGGAAGGTGGCGAGCGCTGGTGTGAGGGAGAGGTGCAGTAGTGTCATCAGTTTCCACGGGTCATAAGTTGGGGTCCTCCCTCGGGGCACATACTGCTGTTTACCCGCCCCTTCACCACAGCGCTGACGACCCTAGGGTAAATCAAAGGCCAGCCCATCATACCCTTGGGTCTTAACCCCCCCCCCCTCTCTCTCCTCCTCAAGGGTTGTGCCGCCGAGCTCAGAGGTCGTGCTTTAAGGGTCAGACCGTCTTGCTTGAGGGGTTAACGGGAAGCTGCCTTAAGACGCTATGTATTGATGTGTGGCGTTGTTGGTAAAGAGGCGTGGACAGGGAGAGCACCTGGAGGGGGTGGGTGAGACCTGTGGTTTTGTGATGTACACAGTGTCTTGGCTTCTCACCGGAGGCAGGAGGCTGACGCAGGAGTCGGGCGGGTGTTGTGGGTGGGAGCCTGCCAGCGTTGCCAGCCGGCCCACCCGAGACAATACGGCGTCGGGAAATGGAGGTAAAGAGTTGACGGCATGTTTGTTCCTGTGACAAAAGGCTTCGGCTTGGGCAAACTTTGCCCTCGTGATTTGCATTTGGCGTCGCCTTCAGTACAATGGTGGCCAGCGGTGGTAGAGGAACAGGTTGGAGGAGGAGTGGCGCTGGTCCTGCCCCTCCCTCGGGAGGAGAGAGGCGGGTGGAAGCTGCTCAGCTGTTAGGGAGGGTGATCAGGCTCCTTGAGGAATATTATGCAACCGCTTACCTATCCACGTGTTTATTCACCTGTTTGTCTATCCGGATATATTGTCTTGTAGTTTTTCAAAAGTGAATGCAAAACGTGTTACCAAATCCAACGGGATTTTTCCCTAACTGGGGAGCATACAGTCACAGATATTTGATATCTTGACCCTCGGTAGGCAGGAAGATTGGAGAAATGGTTGTGGATCACAGTGAGTTTCACTTTAGTGTAGTTTCGTTGGTCATTGGTTACTTGTATGTTTGTTGCTATTGGTATCTTTATGTACAGTTTGTTTTTACTTTTACAGGAAAAGCTGTGTTATCTGGCATCTGCCAGACCTAGATATTACCAAATACGTGGATTTGCTGGTTTGCAAGAGCGTTTCCACTCGGTATTTCTATCTGTCTGTCAGCAGTATACCCAGGTCCGTCGGGTCCATCAAGTACATACAGCTGTGAAAAGTCAGCCCCACATATCCTCAAAGCAGGTCTGGTGTGTAACGGGGGAACATGGACTGCCTCACCTTTCAAGTGCGTCTTAGGTTTTCAATTTGCACTCGTCACCTGACGCCAGCATCTTTACCTACACCACCGCCATACACAAAATGGTTTCATTGTATGCGGTCGCCCGTCATTCATTCCTTTAGCATCTTCAGAAATATCCCCGACCTGGCCGATCACTTGTAAATGTATGGCTATCTCTACTCACTGTTAAGAGTTACTGAGGCTCGTAGGTGTATGCCTTGGAGTTGATGCTTCTGCCTCACTTGACACGTTAGGTTTGATGCTTTAGTTTTGATGTATTTATTTCCCGTCCTACATGCTGTGAAATTGGCTATACAGTATAGGCACTTACGTTGAACTACAGAGGTATACAATTGTTGGTGAGTGTGTGGCAAGTTACACGTGCGGGCTAAGAGCTCCATGTATTCAATACATAGAGGCATTAGAGTATAGGATGGGATCAGTACCCATAGCAAGGAAGGTCTGCATGTTGGGGAAGAAGGGTGAGGTTTGGGAGTATGGCTGGGATGGGGAAGCTGAACACAATCGCTTGAGCAACTGGATAAAACCTGGGTTTTTAGGGTCTCGGGAAAGTGCTATAACCCTGTCAGCTTATATTTACAACACCATTTGATTAGCCTTGCCTTACTGCTCTCACTGTGTGATTAGATACGTATGTGTTACATGAAAATTTTACACTCGTATTGCCCCCTCTCTTATATATATATATATATATATATATATATACAACATATCTTGACTCATTTAAGTTTATACACACTCACCCCAGTCTGAACTAGGCAGCCATTTATCGACCAACCCAGAAAGGAGGAGGAACACGTGAATCAATTGTGGACCGACTGCAGTGCTCGGAATTCGAACCCAGGGGAGCAAATTTTCTATTCTTTCGACTCCGGACTGGCCCGTGCTAACCACTACACGAAGGCCCATTTTGTATGTTTTCGTGTACGCTGGTGTGGATCCCTGTGGGTCTGTCTGGCTGTAGGTAGTAGAGTGAGGCGATTGAGGAACGCATCAAATATAAAAGGCGAGTGGAGTTGCTCGTTGTGTCCAGCACCGCCTCACCCCAGCACTGGCCAGGTGCAACGCTGCCATTCCCAGGCTAGTCAACCAAAGCTTTTTATGTTCGTGGATTTAGTGTGTGTGTGTGTGTGCGCGCGGCTCTTGCCCAGGGTAGTGTGGTACAGTGGCAGCGATCCGGCCACCTGAGTAAGTGCCTCATTACCCACACGCGCTCGGCACGTGCTGAGAATTGCGATTTTTTCGTTACAATCTTTGTATATCCCATCTTGGTGGCAATTGGGTTGCATTGGGATGTTAGAGGTTGGCTGCATATGGACAAGGAAATAGCGAGTTGTTCACTTTCCACTTTAGGCTAAAGACTAGAGTATGCAGCAAAGCCTATTGTGATATGTAAGACTAGGCTGGGATAAAAGCCCAGGAATGTCAAGTAACGTATGAATATGGACCAAAGACAGCTTAGATAACCTATAATGAGATAACTAAACATATATAGATACACTTATGAGACCGCATGTGTGTGATATATATATATATATATATATATATCACACACATGCGGTCTCATAAGTGTATCTATATATGTTTAGTTATCTCATTATAGGTTATCTAAGCTGTCTTTGGTCCATATTCATACGTTACTTGACATTCCTGGGCTTTTATCCCAGCCTAGTCTTACATATCACAATAGGCTTTGCTGCATACTCTAGTCTTTAGCCTAAAGTGGAAAGTGAACAACTCGCTATTTCCTTGTCCATATGCAGCCAACCTCTAACATCCCAATGCAACCCAATTGCCACCAAGATGGGATATACAAAGATTGTAACGAAAAAATCGCAATTCTCAGCACGTGCCGAGCGCGTGTGGGTAATGAGGCACTTACTCAGGTGGCCGGATCGCTGCCACTGTACCACACTACCCTGGGCAAGAGCCGCGCGCACACACACACACACACTAAATCCACGAACATAAAAAGCTTTGGTTGACTAGCCTGGGAATGGCAGCGTTGCACCTGGCCAGTGCTGGGGTGAGGCGGTGCTGGACACAACGAGCAACTCCACTCGCCTTTTATATTTGATGCGTTCCTCAATCGCCTCACTCTACTACCTACAGCCAGACAGACCCACAGGGATCCACACCAGCGTACACGAAAACATACAAAATGGGCCTTCGTGTAGTGGTTAGCACGGGCCAGTCCGGAGTCGAAAGAATAGAAAATTTGCTCCCCTGGGTTCGAATTCCGAGCACTGCAGTCGGTCCACAATTGATTCACGTGTTCCTCCTCCTTTCTGGGTTGGTCGATAAATGGCTGCCTAGTTCAGACTGGGGTGAGTGTGTATAAACTTAAATGAGTCAAGATATGTTGTATATATATATATATATATATATATATATAAGAGAGGGGGCAATACGAGTGTAAAATTTTCATGTAACACATACGTATCTAATCACACAGTGAGAGCAGTAAGGCAAGGCTAATCAAATGGTGTTGTAAATATAAGCTGACAGGGTTATAGCACTTTCCCGAGACCCTAAAAACCCAGGTTTTATCCAGTTGCTCAAGCGATTGTGTTCAGCTTCCCCATCCCAGCCATACTCCCAAACCTCACCCTTCTTCCCCAACATGCAGACCTTCCTTGCTATGGGTACTGATCCCATCCTATACTCTAATGCCTCTATGTATTGAATACATGGAGCTCTTAGCCCGCACGTGTAACTTGCCACACACTCACCAACAATTGTATACCTCTGTAGTTCAACGTAAGTGCCTATACTGTATAGCCAATTTCACAGCATGTAGGACGGGAAATAAATACATCAAAACTAAAGCATCAAACCTAACGTGTCAAGTGAGGCAGAAGCATCAACTCCAAGGCATACACCTACGAGCCTCAGTAACTCTTAACAGTGAGTAGAGATAGCCATACATTTACAAGTGATCGGCCAGGTCGGGGATATTTCTGAAGATGCTAAAGGAATGAATGACGGGCGACCGCATACAATGAAACCATTTTGTGTATGGCGGTGGTGTAGGTAAAGATGCTGGCGTCAGGTGACGAGTGCAAATTGAAAACCTAAGACGCACTTGAAAGGTGAGGCAGTCCATGTTCCCCCGTTACACACCAGACCTGCTTTGAGGATATGTGGGGCTGACTTTTCACAGCTGTATGTACTTGATGGACCCGACGGACCTGGGTATACTGCTGACAGACAGATAGAAATACCGAGTGGAAACGCTCTTGCAAACCAGCAAATCCACGTATTTGGTAATATCTAGGTCTGGCAGATGCCAGATAACACAGCTTTTCCTGTAAAAGTAAAAACAAACTGTACATAAAGATACCAATAGCAACAAACATACAAGTAACCAATGACCAACGAAACTACACTAAAGTGAAACTCACTGTGATCCACAACCATTTCTCCAATCTTCCTGCCTACCGAGGGTCAAGATATCAAATATCTGTGACTGTATGCTCCCCAGTTAGGGAAAAATCCCGTTGGATTTGGTAACACGTTTTGCATTCACTTTTGAAAAACTACAAGACAATATATCCGGATAGACAAACAGGTGAATAAACACGTGGATAGGTAAGCGGTTGCATAATATTCCTCAAGGAGCCTGATCACCCTCCCTAACAGCTGAGCAGCTTCCACCCGCCTCTCTCCTCCCGAGGGAGGGGCAGGACCAGCGCCACTCCTCCTCCAACCTGTTCCTCTACCACCGCTGGCCACCATTGTACTGAAGGCGACGCCAAATGCAAATCACGAGGGCAAAGTTTGCCCAAGCCGAAGCCTTTTGTCACAGGAACAAACATGCCGTCAACTCTTTACCTCCATTTCCCGACGCCGTATTGTCTCGGGTGGGCCGGCTGGCAACGCTGGCAGGCTCCCACCCACAACACCCGCCCGACTCCTGCGTCAGCCTCCTGCCTCCGGTGAGAAGCCAAGACACTGTGTACATCACAAAACCACAGGTCTCACCCACCCCCTCCAGGTGCTCTCCCTGTCCACGCCTCTTTACCAACAACGCCACACATCAATACATAGCGTCTTAAGGCAGCTTCCCGTTAACCCCTCAAGCAAGACGGTCTGACCCTTAAAGCACGACCTCTGAGCTCGGCGGCACAACCCTTGAGGAGGAGAGAGAGGGGGGGGGGGTTAAGACCCAAGGGTATGATGGGCTGGCCTTTGATTTACCCTAGGGTCGTCAGCGCTGTGGTGAAGGGGCGGGTAAACAGCAGTATGTGCCCCGAGGGAGGACCCCAACTTATGACCCGTGGAAACTGATGACACTACTGCACCTCTCCCTCACACCAGCGCTCGCCACCTTCCCCTCACTAACCACATTACAATCACTGGAAATTGAATAAAACATGACAGGGACAGTGGTACAATACTTGCAATTCGTCAGTCCCGTCTAAAACTGACAAATAAATATGTATATATTAATTCGCCTACGTACAATAATGGTTTCAAAATACCTAAGGACTGAAGTCAATGTAACAAACAATTATGAACAGTAGCAGAAGAATGTTGGGAGGGAGGGAGAGGTGACTGGATGCTGAAGGTTGGTGGGCGGGAGTGTGGCTGGTCGGTAAAAGTTACCATATGGAGGAGTAGGTAATGTACATAATACTTATGTAATGAACCAACTTTGTAGCAACTTTGTGACCTCTATAATCCCTCTGCAAAACCGGTCACGCGATGGGCATTGGGTGCACAATGAATCTGCCAGGAAGACAACGGCACAAACCGCGCCGGGGAACACACATGCAAGACACCACATCGTCTTAAACTCTATTACTCAACAGTAGTTGCTCGCTGTGGTGTGTATCTACCCGGGGCAGGGTAATGGAACGCAGGCACCAGCCATCAGTGGAATGACGCATTAATGGATCAAGTAAAAAAAGGACACGTTGAGATAATAAGGGACATAACATTGCAGCGTGGTGAGGCGAGGCACGTGCTCGAAGCGCACTCCGCGCGCAGATACACTTGGTGCGCAACAATGGGAAAAAACAAGTGAGGAGTGACCTGATCACATCAGCTTGATGATGAAGATAGCGGGCAGATCTTCGAAAGATAAAGGAACAGACCAACCAGAGGCCATAACATGAAATTAAGCAAGGAACTCATTTGAAAGGATGTAATGAAGTACTTCAACGGTATAAGAGTAGTGGATCATTATTCAAACTGTGGACAACATACAGAAGTCTACAAAGATTTATGACAGCAGAGATGGTTCAACAGATGGGGCCCCATGAGCGTAAAACTCACTTCCTGTACAGTACAAATTCCTTCCTCGTACAAAACATATAAGTAAGACTCTGTAAGTGGCCATTTATCTTAGTTTTTCATCTCTCGGGTTCAAGTTATTTTGCTGACCGACGCAGGCGCGCGCACACCCACACATACACACACACATACGGTGATAGTTAGCGTCGCTGACCATGATTCACGCACAGAAGTAACCTTCCCTAAGTAAGCTACCTTCCCTACCACGCTAGCCATAGTGAACATAGCAGACGTACCAAGCGCCCCGACACAGCCAGAGAGTAACTAACTACCCTAACTCCTGCCACCTACATTATTCCTGGGATAAATCTTGGCCGAACACTACATCTTTTTCCCCCCTTGTAGCTACGTGGGTGGGTTTTTTGTTTGCCTATGTGTATATGTGTGCGTGCGCGCGAACTGATTTATTCTCACAGTACGGGCAGAGAGCTTTATACTCGTGGGGCTCAGTCTCTTAACTTTCTCTACTACCATACACCATTTTGAACTACAATACTCTCAACAATGGTAATTTCAACACATTGCATTCCATTCACCCATTACTTTTATCCTAAGTAAAGTACTTTTTTAATTCTTTCTATCACGTTTCTTGCTTAATTTCATACTGTGGACTAGTTACTATATCTTTGCATCGAAGGACTTTCTTACTATTGACTTCATAAAACGGCTTTAAAACTTTAAAATTGCTTTTAAGTCGCCCCTTGCTCCTCTCTCATCCCTGGTAGACAAATAGATAGCGTCTAAACTGTGACTGTAACTCACATTTCTTACTTCTGGTACAATCTTTGTTGCCCTCCTCTGGATCTTTTACAACAATTCTGTAAACCTCATTTAAGTGCGATGCTTAAACATGAAAAAGCATATTCTATTTTGGCCTAACACATGATATGAGCGGTTTGCCCAGCTTTTATTCATCAGTGTAAATGAAAGTGATCCTAATATTTGCCAGCACACAGCTGGCCTTCCATACAATTCTCCCAAGGTGTGGCTTTGGCGACAGGCTAAGGATAATGTCGATTTAAAACAGATTCCTTTAAGCTTTTTCCTGCCAGACAGCATTCACAATGAGGACTTCACTCCCCGTGCCCTAATCTCAATACTTCGCATTTACTCGAGTTGAGTTTCATCAGCCATGTTGGAGTTTTGTGTAGTTCCCGTTACAGGATGATGCGATCCTCATCGACAATATACTTTCCTCGTGGTCCTGCCATCATCAGGAAAAATATTCAGGTGTGAGGCCACTACTTCTCTCAACTCATTAACGTAACTCAAGATCAATGGTTCCAGGACGCGAGCCCTGCGGCACGCCACTGGTTAACCCCTAACCCATTTCCATAAGGTTCCTCGGTCACGTGTGTAATTACATATTTTTACTATAAAGGGAGGGAGTTAAGCCATCGCTTGACCCCCCAAAAAAACCTTTATAAACAACACAGGTTCAACCATCACTTACCATTATCGACTACACAATGGAGAAAGTTCATTAGTGAGAAACCTTCCTCCGTCGGGGCAATGTACTGTATATTATTACATATGATCAATGTACACGGTCTGCCTCGTCTTCCTGTCACACAGTACAAACTGACCCGCTCAGCAAGTGCTAGTTATGACAACCGCTGCCATCCAAACAATATCCGGTGCCACATACACAAGGAAAGCGGCATGTGTGTGTGTGT
>JAYMFT010366650.1:0-22192 GCA_038088735.1 Panulirus argus
TATTCCCTCTAGAAATAACCCAAGATATAAAAATTATCATAATAATAATAATAATTAATAATAATAATTCAATAAAGACCTCTCGTCGCTCCTACTGAAAAAGAAGAGAGAGACTTATGCATATGCAATTTAATTATCAAATATATTAAAATTATCCGGAATAATTATTTATATTCCGTTCGCCAGCACCGAAAAAAAATATATTTCGCCTCGTTCGAGAGTGAGAGAGAAGCGGACGGGACGCCGGCCACAGCCACACGAAGGAATATACGGCACGAAACAGCCGGCAAAAGCGTCCAGTTATACACGAGGGGGGGAAAAAAAAAATATAAAAATAATAAAAGCGAGTCGTCACCCTACCCCCCAACCCCCCCACAGCCGTCACGCTGGACCATCACTCATCAAATTTATCCATAAAATAATCAGCCTAAAAAGCAAATTAAATATCCATGGAGCATTACCGGTACGGGAGTGCGCCATCACCCACACCCCCCCTCCCTCCCTGCCGCCCCTGCCCCATCCACCCCCCTCCCCGTCATCCTCACCACCCCCCACCCTCCCCCCTCCTCCCGCCGGCCGATGCAACCCACCGATGGCTGGCATCCGGTTCGCCTCATCACTATTCAACGCGGGGCGCATCACGCACGCGCGTACGCATGCCGGGATTACCAACGAACGCGCGCAGTGGGAGATTCCTGGATAGCTGACGAAACGTCAAAAACGGATTCCTGCGTTGCTGGCGATAGCGTGAAGGATATCTTTTTCTTTGTGTGGGGGGCGGCGGGTAATTAAGAACGCCCGGCTTAGCTTAGCGCTCACTGCGCGAACGAATGCCTGGATAAATGACGTCAGCCGTGGGATATCCCGCGGACCGGCCGAACGCGCCCCACGGACCCCCAAGTATCCGAGGAGAGCGGGTAGAGCATAGGCCCGGATTAATATGACGAACGCGGCCGTGCTTCCCGGCCTGGTGACGAGGCAAGGCATGCGTGGCTCGCTTAAGGCGAACCAAGCTATAGATAAAGCTTGGATTACGAACGATGCCTGGGATTGCTGCTTGCTGGATTCTGACCAACACGTCTGGATGACAGGCGAGAGAAGCAATAGATGTCCGGGCGGCTGACGAAGGCAGTGACAGATTCTCTCAGCTTCGTAATTGATCGATTTTGTGAAATTTGTACGACACTAAGAAGCCGGTGGTTGGTTATTCAGCGTTTTTTTTTTTCTTCTTTTTTACACGGTGGGGGAAGAAAAAATCTGAAAGCTTAAAACTATTTACATGATGTTATACACTTAAGCTTCCTGTAAATGACAGCTTAGCGACGGATTGCACAAGCACGATCTTTGGATGACTCGGCAGGAAAGCTAAATCGCACAGGTGCGCAGGCGCGAGGCAGCTCGGGAGAGCCCAGCCTCTTTCGGTAACCCACAGCATCACACATTATGAGAGCCGAGCTCCAATTGAGAGGCTGAGGACTACAATTCTGAAGCCATCCCGGATGAGAGAAGAGTCAGGGGGGGGGGGAGGGGGAAGGGGGAGGGGAGGCGGGGCTACCTAAACATACGACCCTGAAGTTCCTGAATCATTTCGACGACGTCTACAGTACACAGGTCTTCGCGAGACGCTGTAAGAGAGCGGACAGGCGTCAGAAAGATGATGCCAGGCAAGAAGTAGAAGATGTGAAAATATCTTTCGCATTCTAAGGGCGACGGACGCATGGCAAAAACTGAGCGATGAAGCTAAATGTCGGAAGTATACAAAAAAAGTTTACAAAGCTGTATGACAGTAGGGAAAGTTCACGTGGGCCCCTCCCCCTCCCCCAACACTGTACTAGTGGGTAATTACAAACGAGATTTACTCGCACGCCAAGCACTTCAACACAGGCTACAGCAACACTAAAAACAGAACACACGATACAGCAACACACTGCCCGTGGAACACAGGTCACACCAACACTACCAATACAACACACACGACACAGCAATACCACCTATGGAACACCAGCACATCAACATGGGGCTCCCGTTTCCCTTGACCATAAACTTTTCAATACTGAGTATTGAATACCGACACTGCCAATGGAACACACTAACGCCCTCGACACAGACCAGGCACTGACGCCTCGCTCAAGTACCCGCAACAAGAAAGATACATAAATATGAGGATGAACAGACGTGAGCAGCACAGAATGACTTACACAGCTATAACGATCTGGGAGGCATACAAGTAGGTGAGAGAGTGGGAAGGGCTGAAGAGAAGGAAGAGCTGGTAAAGGGGGAAGATAAAGGGGGTAATGGGGAGTACTTGGAACGTAAAGGGTAGGGAGGGATGACGGAACGTACGAGGGGGATAGAGGCGGAGTGGAGGAACGTAGACGAGGGTTGGAGGAATGAACAAGTGGTACAGAGAGGGATGGATGAACGTGAAAGGAGTAGAAAGGGATGAAAGAACGTTGGGTGGGGAGAGAGCGGCTGTGAGAGCCTACTAGAGAGGAAGGGGGTGGGGGGCTGAAGGGTTGTGAGACGGGAGAGAGGTGAATGAAGGAATGCAACACAGGGAGTGCGGCTGGATGGAGGGGGTGTGATAAGAGAGACAGAGGATAGGGGGCTAGAGGGTGTGAGAGACGGGAGGGAGGGAGCTGGAAGGTGTAAGAGACGGGAGGGAGGGAGCTGTTGGCTGTGGGTCAGGGAAAGGGGGGCGGGGAGGGGGGGGCTGGAAGGCTGAGAGAGCCAGGTGAGTGGTGGGGGTTGAGAGAGAGAGAGAGAGAGAGAGAGAGAGAAAGTTGTCACGGAGAACAATGGCTCCTAGCAATAAAAGGGCATGATTAATGAGCCCTTCACCTCCAGCAAGAAACACCTTTAAGCAATATAAATATTGACAAAAATCTCCCAAGCGTCGGCGCCTCATACTTAGCTTAGCACAGTACACACCCTACCTTCACACTCTGTTAATTACAGTATGAGGCACAGACTCCGCAGCCGAGCCGCTACTCCATCTCTTTAGTACTTTTCACAAAAATCGACAGAAAATATTAACCCTTGGTGGGAAAAAAAAAAAAAAATACCCGAAAATACATATTACGTAAAATTACAAGAATTATTAAGATCACACAGAGGGCCACGCTGGGAAAACAAGGATCTCAAAACACACATAAACTTCATGTCTTCTTGCATTATTAACATAAGGCATAAAAAGCAGAGCCGACTGCAGCAGTAGCTAAGAGCAAGTACCTCAGCTGTACAAGCAATGGTAACACCCAGCAAGCGGAGAGCCGCGGGTGGCAGCCAGGAATTACCACATTTGTAACGAGGCAAATGTCGATATTCTGCTGTAACAGACAACAACATTTGTATCATGGACGAAAGAAGGCAACAAATTGTGTAAATATTTTATAAAAAGCCTGTAAAGTTTTTCAAAACACGCAACACACTCGCACGGCCAGAAGGTATTTAAAATCGTGCTACAACAGGAGGCTGGGAAAGATGCTGGACCTTCAAGCAGCAAGATGGGAAAGACTGCCTCACTGGACACAGGATCATCTCAGTGGACGGGGACAAATGACACACGTCTGGCCAGCCTTCTCGAAATGGGTTGAGGTCACCAGTGGAGTGCCACAGGATACTCCCCTGGGACCACTGCTCTTCGTAATCTATTTGAACGACTTACCAGAAGGACTCTACTCCTATCTGGGCATGCTTGTGGATGATGCCAAGGTCATGAGGGAAGCAAAATGCATAGAGGATTCAGTATGTAAGAAGGAGACCTCGAGAAATTTTAAATGTTGGTCTGATATATGGCTGATGTAATTCATCGCGAGTAAATGTTAAAGTGATGAGGTTGGGACACAGTGGAAGAAGACCTCGATATGAATATCATCTTCCGGAATTTGGGTGTGAGAGATGCATCGACCAGAGGACAGAACATGAAATTAAACAAAAAGAAAAAAATAATTGAAAAATAAAAATGCCTTTACAGCATCAGAGAAATGGATGATGGAATAAACTGAGTTAAGAATAATGAATATGGACAGCATAGAAAAGTTTAAAAGGAAGTATATCACAGAAAGTTCAAGAGATGGGGTCACATGAGAGTAGAACTCCCCTCCCCGTATCGTGCAAATAAGTAATCACACACACACACACACACACACACACAGTCTGATATCCAACAGACGACTGCTCACTTCATGAACCCTCTGTACAAAATCTGGGATCAGTACATTACACAAGAGCCGAACTACCAAAGACCCACCGCATTTAACAACAGCATCAACCGCACGTTTACGGAACCGGGAAACGACAGCAACAATTCTGAGAATGAACTATCATTACATGAGCAATATCGGGTCATTAACGGATAAGTTACAACATCAATAAGGATTAACAGCAGGAGGTACAATATTGACCAACGTGAACAGCAGGGGTGCAATATTAACCAACATGAACAGCAGGAGGTACAGCATTAATCTGCTTGAACAGCGGGAGGTACAATATTGATCAGCATGACCAGCAGGAGGTACAATATTGAACAAGCATTAACAAAAGGTAGATTAACAACTATTCCCAGCCGGAGGCCATATTAACAACAGCAGACGTTCCGGCATTGACCAGCATTAACAGGAGGAGATACAGCATTTGGAAGAGGAGTCACATCATTCAACAGGAGATGAATCATCAACCAGCATCAACGGCAAGAGGTTTAACATCAACAGCAGGAGGGGCAGAGCATCACCCAGCAGTACCATCACAGCAGACAGCAGGAGACGGCGGTGCAGCATTAAGACAGCGGTACGCAGTACCGCGCGGTACCGTGGATACTCCAAACACGGGACACGTAACGTGATACCACTGTTTACATGCCATTCGAAGGCTTCGGCGACGAGCGCTGCCGGTAAACCGGCCCTTGTGGCGCCCGACGGGAGGGTCGAGGGTCCCCGGCGCCGCCGCTACAACACGTCGCACCACTTGACAATGAACACCTCCCCAGTTCATAAGGACAATAATGGCATAACTTGGGAGGGGATTCGAACCCCAGCTTACCGAGCTGGCAACACCACCGACCTAACTATTAGTTCGACGTGTTCGCGGGTCGAACTCTCTTAAAATGTGCGCTCTGTTAGTGCCTACAGCCGAACACAACGTGGTTTGGACGCTATATGCGCTTAGTAATTAAGGTCGGACGCTATACGCGCTTAGTAAATAAAGTCAGACGCTATATGCGCTTAGTAATTAAGGTCGGACGCTATATGCGTTTAGTAATTAAAGTAGGACGCTATGTGCGCTTAGTAATTAAGGTCGGATGCTATATGCACTTAGTAATTAAGGTCGGACGCTATACGCGCTGAGTAATTAAGGTCTGACGCTGTACGCGCTTAGTAATTAAGGTCGGACGCTATATGCGCTTGGAAACTAAGGTCGGACGCTATACGCGCATAGAAACTACAGTGACACGCTATGTGCGCTTGGTAATTGTAGTCGGACGCAGCATGTGCTTTATAATTGAGGTCGCACTCCATGTGCGCTTGATAATTAACATCGAACGCTTTCTACGCTTAGTTATTGTGGTCAGACGTTTATTGCGCTCATTAATTTAGGTCGAGCGCTAAATGCGTTTTGAAATTGAGGTCAGACGCTAAGTGCGCTCGGCAACGAAGGATGAACGCTATGTGTATTAAGTATCTATGGTCAGACGCTATGTGCGCTTAGTAATCAAAGTCGGACGCTGCGTGCGCTAAGCAATTATGGCAGGACGCTATGTGCACTTAGTAATTAAGTCGGACGCTCTGCGCGCTTGGTAACTAAGGTCAAATGCCAAACGAGTTAGTAAGTAAGGTGGAACGTTATGTGCGCTTCGTTATGAAGGTCGAACATATAGTGTGCGTTCAGCAATTTGGTTCGGACGGTATTTGGGCTAAGCAGTTACGAATGTTCGCTATTTACGCTTAATCGGTAAGGTCGGACGCTATGTGCGCTTAGTAATTATGGTTGGACGTTATATACACTCAATAATTAGGCCGAATCGATAGGCGCTCGTGAATTACGGTCCGGCGCTACGTGCGCTTTAGTGATAATGGTCTAACAAATGCGCTTATGTTTGGAAGTTGCGCACGCTCAATAATCAAGGTCGGACGCTGTAAGCGCTTTGGGATTAAGGTCTAACATCATATGCGCTTAGTAATTAGAGTCGGACGCTACGTTCGCTTGGTAAAGATTTGAAAATATGTGCGCTCAGTAATTAGTGTCAGAATCTATGTTCGACTGGTAATTAATGGGTCGGAAGCTATGTACGCTTGGTAATTAAGGTCGGACGCTATGTAAGCTTGGTAATTAGGGTCAAACGCGATGTACACTCAATGATTTGAGAAGAGCATTATGTGCATTAAATAGTCAGAGTTGGATGCAATGTGCGTTCAATGATGTGGATCTAACACGACGTGCGCTCAATGATTAGAGTTAAGACACGGTGTGCGCTCAATTAACAGTATAGGTGTGTGTGTGTGTGTGTGTGTGTGTGTGTGTGTGTGTGTGTGTGTGTGTGTGTGTGTGCGTGCGTTCGGTGATTAGGGTGTGGGCGCGATGGGCAACGTGAGGTGCAGGAACTTCGCCAGTCGGCTGGCGCGACATCCGAGGATTCCCAGCTACCAAAGCTATCGATACCGACTCGCGTATTCGGACTACGCTACTCCCACCTTCTGCCTCCCGGCCAATTCTGAAACCCCTCCCTCCCTCCACCACAATACCAAACGTCGTACACAACCTAAGGTCAAAACCCGATCGTGCTATCCATCTTCCCTACTTAGACGTATCATCGATTAGCTGAGGAAAACTTCAAACTTTCTAAACTATAAATGGCCCAGTTTGTCTACAACAAAAAGCCCTTTCTAAGAGCTGAATCAGATCCCAACCCACTCGTCGAAGTCTGACCTTATCAAGGTCTGTTCCCTGAAGAATCTCAAAAGCCAAAGCCATCGTAGTATCACAATCAATCTGCTTAATAAAGTAACTTGCACGACCAATATATATATATATATATATATATATATATATATATATCCCCTCTCCAGCAGGATTTTAAAACTGTCTTGGGACATTTGTTCTGTCCCTGTGTACAGAGAAGCATTTTCTTCCGCGCCTATCCTTCGGGAAGAAGCGTCTATCCAAATCAGAAAAAGTACCCTTCATTACCTTTCCCATTTCCTTACCTATTCGAAACTTGGCCCTATCTACATAAACTAATCTCCCTCTAAACCTACACTTCTCAAAGCTGAAAAGATGAGAATCTAAACCTCTAAAACCAGTCCTGATCTTCCAATTAGTCTCTATCCAATCAAAAACAAAACAAACAAACAGACAAACAAACCCACATCATTCCCTAACAAATGTTCTAAAATCTGTCCTTGTCGACACACACACACACACACACACACACGCACACATACCACTTCCTCCCGTTAACTAATACACTTTTCCGAAACCTGTCACTCCCTAGAGGAGAAACCGCTTCCTTCTGTATTCCAAAATTCCGAAACTTGTCCCTATCCGAATCTGAAATATCTTTCTGTATCCCAAGTCGACGGCGCAAACGTTATCCAAATCGAATACAGCGCTGGCTGACACCTAGGGATGGATGCCCATATCAACAATGCTAAACCAATTGAAGCCGATCCGTTAAACGTGATACAATAAGAAGTATCCTCGCCAGCCTGTTACCTCCTCAGGGAAGGATCTTCCCGCAACTGCAGTCGGCTTGGACAAAAGGTATTTCTCTTCTCTCAATAATGCTCTTTAGACTGACACCATTTCAGTGACGGGTATCTATGTCGACGCACCTCCACGTAATATCGGAAATGTAGACAGTGTTATGGCTTGTAGTTACTTGGTTTGTTTAATATACACAGGTCTTTAGCGCAATACACATTCTGTTGACATTTCGGTGTTTAGAACCACAGGTTTAAATACTTACAAAGTATTTCGCCAAATCGCGTTCTTTCATAACCTGATATTTAGACAGGACCTTAACAAGTAAAGTCCAATATTCTCTTTAAACGCGAGATTTAGACAGTAGCAATTACCTACCTTCCATATTCTTGAAAATCATATTCATAAGGGGGTAAACGATGATCGCTGTGTTGTACTTTGTTTTCTCTCATACACTTTCCTAGATTTAAACCTTGTCTATACACCGTCTGAAACTTACCGTACTTTCAAACGGGTGTTTACTTTACTTACCTTTCTTCCAACTAGTGTACATAGTTCTCCCATACCAGGCAGATTTATTGCACATTATGCCCCTTTCAAAACCTCACAGATTCGGAGACTAGACGGGAAGCTAAGACTACTTTTGAACTCTCTGGACAAAAGTGCAGCATTAATTTTCCGCCACACAGCCCCCTACTTTTCAAGAGTACCACATAAAAAAAAAAAAAAGACGAAGCATATTGCAAGCGCACTCGATTAGATCCAAGACATTCACAGACAATCTGAAGCTGTTATTTAACACGCTTTCCTTTCTCTTCCAATCCGTTTCGAAACTCTCTCTCTCTCTCTCTCTGTGACAACCTCGCGATTCTCAAAATCAAATTCTGATCCACGCAGAGCTTTAACACAACGCCATGTTCAGCGTTCCGTGAATGTCGCCATTAACAAACGAAAATCCTCCACACGAGTTGTTGTTATTTTTGGTTTCTTTTTAGGGTTGTATCAATCAGGTGCAGTCTCTTACCTGCTCACCCATCTATCATCCACTGCATTACTTCCCGTCCCAATCATCCATCATGCTAGACTGCTTAAAACCAGGGGATAAGGGCGAGATTCCTGCGCTCCACAATTCACAATGATATGACAAGTCTAATGTTCATTATGTATTATCAGCTAATGGACAGGAAGTGTTGAATGACTGCTGGCAAAAGATTACTGATTACTGAATACCAGCAGAGCACGTGGGTCTAACCTGCGGATGGCCAAAACTACTTCTTTCTTAATTTTACATATAATATATATATATATATATATATATATATATATATATATATATATATATATATACCTGAAGATCTCACGAGTACAATGCTACGTGCCGAAAAATTGAGGGAAAAAAATAAATTGAGCACGACCCTCCTGTGTGGCGGGTGTCGGCCGGGGGTGAAGGCGAAGACTTGTTTTCAAGACGCTTCGAATTGGCTGTTGCCGCTGTGCAAACTTTTGGGTTGGGCGCGGAGGCCGGGCGGCGGAAAATGGTTGGAGGGAGGGAGGGGGGTGTAGGAGGGGGGGAATGATGAGCAGAGTTTGGAAAGAAAACGGGGGAGGAGGGGGGGGGCGGGGCGTGGGCAGCTCAAAGAAGGATAAGAGATAAGGGGGCTTAGTGGGTAGATTGTGGAAGACGGGAGGAAGGAGCTTCGGACACCAGGCATATAACGTCTTCACTTGGCAGAAGATACTGTGATGGCGGCGGCACACCAGTTGGTGCAAGCGAGGCTAATGGCGGTGACACATTATGGTATCTCGAAGGCGCCAGCCGTGGAAGCGACCGGGTACAGCAGAAGGTTAAGTTATCGCCGGCGATGGAAGGCTCCGCCAACCATTTCATGAAATGCCTTTATAAACCAACCAAATCTCGGCGTACCCTAATCTATCTTAAATCTACTTTTGGTAAGCGTAAATTCTGGTTTGGCTCTAGTTCCACATTCTTCAAAAACCTTCATCCTTTTCTTAGACGTTCAAAAACCACGCTTTCAAATCGAATAAGTGTACCCTACCTTAAAAAAAAAAAAAAGAAAAAATGGCTGGGATAGAAGAAGCTAGCTTTCATCAAGCTAAGTTTCGTAAGATCTGCTCCAACAGCAGCGCCTTAAACAACAGCTTCCAGAATCCACAGACGGGGGGTAACACAACCCGCCGCCGCCCGACCCCAGTGGCTCCCTCCCGCCCGTAAGAGGGCGCCCAGCGTCAGTATAGTTCGTTATCCCTTGCTTGTGCACCTAGCCTGGAGGAGCATTACCGCCGAGGCGTCTACATCGACTAACGCATCCGTACACTACTATTAATACCTTATCTCACAGACTCCTGGAGCAAACACGGAACAAGGTCAGAGATCTAAAGATGGCAGACCCGTTAAAGAAAAGGTGGTAAAAGTTGATAATCTGATATAAGAACTCGGGGCGAAAAACAAAATATAATTGGAGACACAGGATTCGTTCTGACGTAGACGACCCCATGCGGGAAAAAATGGGAATACATGGAAGGGACAGAAAACAGGAGACCTGTTGATCTGTATTCTAGACCAGATGGAGTCAGTGGACAGAAGACACACACACAAAGGAGATGAAGACATGGGGTAGAGGATAGTAAAGGATGAGGCACAACAAGGGAGTGGACGGGGCAGGGTTGAGAGAGGTTGGCCACATCCACGTCACGAAGGAGGCGCTTTCTTGCACCTGGTAAACCACGTCCTGGCCTTTTGTACAATCCTGCTTGTCTACACCATCTCCTGTACAATCCGACGACGACGTATGACGAAGACAACGACGGACGGAGGGACAAAGTGATCACTTGTGTGACATGCTACTGGGGCTGACATGTAAACCATGTTTACATACACCAATGGAAACATTTCCAATTTTTTCCCAGTTGAAAAGCAAAATAAATGAACTCGATGAACGGCTACTAAATGTTCGCAATGAAACAGCTAATCGAAATGTACTTAAAAGTGAACGTCTGGGCACTGCCAACATCAAAACATGAAAAAGGGAGAATGAAAAAAAAATAGTGACTATGAACAAAGCTGGTGGGAGTTAATACTGCGAAAAGCGGAAGGTGAATGAAGAGTAATTCGGGGATAAAAGTGAAATAGCAAACATAAATGAGAACAAAGTAAAGATGTTCAGTGCGAGTACAGACTGAAAGAGTGAACAAGGCAAAACTAGAGAGGTGTTACATGATGCCCTTAAAGCCGCTTCCAGTGTGGTTTATTGGCCGTGAATCAGGTATGGGTGGAAATAATTCCTGGAAAATCTTAAGAACGCATCTGTATGAACTGACACAGCCAAAAGCAGGAATTTCCTTCGTTATGAGCCGGGTGAGGGGTCCAGGTTACAACATAATATTTGTCTTCCATACCTGTCGCTCCAGTAGAGAACGATTTTCGAGTAAATGGGAACCATGGCTTCCAGGACTTTCCAAGAGTAAATTACGATATCTCTCCCGTCTGCCATCCAAAGGGAACAGCCTCAGTGTTTTCAGTACTTTCCGTAGCACTGACGACAGTGTCTATTCGGGACTATGAAAACCCCTTGCACACTTCCTGTCTCGGGAATTTGCCCAGGCAGTAATCCATTTGGAAGAGTATTAATGCCTTGCGGTGTCATCACTACTTTCTCTCGTCTTGAAGGTCAGTAAAATACATCCTGCCATTTCTTTACTATAAGTGGCAACTGTTGATCAGTTCTCTTCGCAAAAGGTAAGGTCTTCAGGTATTATTCCTCGAAGTCTTTCGCATTGTTCTTTTGAAGTGTGATCGTGTCCGTTTTTGTCCCGTATCCTCTATTATTACTAATGTCTTCCATTTCCCCATACTGCAGAAGGTGGCCTCAAGATTTGGTGAATGTCAGCTTATAATTCAATCGCGCTTTCTGCCAACATTTCCATTCTAATTCTAGCATCATCTGCAACAGATTAATTGAAACTGAGGCTTCAATCTGTGTCAGTCAGATGCGTGTACGAGAAATAGAAGAGAAGCAAGTAAAGTTCCTTAGGAAACAAAGCATTTTATCTGAGAGGCAATAGCCCTTTTCCCAGCACGTTCTGATATGTTTGTAAACCAGTTGTATATACAGCTTCCAACTTGTCTAATTATCCCCAGCTTACCCAGTTCGCGCGATACAACACAGTGGTCACGATTATCAAAGGTTTCTTCTGCTTTGTCTTTATACGCGACACATTATCGTTTTGTTTCTCCTCCAGCGCCTCTACAATTTTACCGGTGATCAAACTCTGTGAGGCAGGATCATCTCGTTCTGAACCCATCCGTCGTAGGATATGAAGAATATCTCATTCCACGAAGTCAACTTACGTTATAAAACTCTCTCCGAGATTTTTTAATGAAGTGCGATGTCACTGCTGTTTGGTCGGTAGATTTTTAGGATTGCTTTGCTTCCTCCTTTACGGAGTCAGACGATGAGAGTTAATTTCAAGCTTACTAGAATAAGCCAGTCCAGGATCTTTCCTTTATCCAGAGGATGTTTAGCACCTGTGCTAGTGGCGCTTTGAGAGTTCCAGGAGAAGGTGCGCATGGACTCTCTCCCAATGACCCTCTGGAAGCCCTGAAGTGTAGAGGCGAGACCTGCAATTTCTATCTAGGGGGAACTGACGTTTAGGGGAAAGTAGTTTTGGGTTATTCATCATTAAGGCGACGTTTCGCTCACTGAACAATGATTCCTATTGCTTTTTTAATTGTCTCATTCATCCCGGTGTCCTCATCTGCTGTGAGCGGGTAACGGAACTTGCGCTCCTTGAGTTTTGTATATGAATTTCAATATCTTTTGTTTCCCCATCTCACTAACGGCCCCTCTTTTTCCTGGTACTCCAATGATTTTGTTTCTTTAACTTTGTGGTCTATATCATCTCCGTTCATTTGACATGTTTCCTGTGCCCTGCGGAGGAAGCTGTGGCTTTTTCAGATCCGCAACTAGCTTCCACCTCCTACAGACGGTGCGTCCTTCTCGTTCTAGTCAGAAACTACTACTTTTTTTTTTCCTCAAGAGTTCTGTTTCGTATTGGGAGACCTTCTGGAACCGTACATTCACACACTCTTCCGGTGTTCTGCCACGCAAAGAAACTGTCACAAAGCCTAGGCAGTTCTCTCTTTTTGAAGATGTTCTTCCGAGCTATTTCAGGTGGGGGTCCTCGGCCACAAAGGTGTGCCCTACCCACTTTACGTCCCCTAAAAAGATTATACTTGGGACTGGGTAACCACGGATGTCGAGGCCAGGATTCCACATTACTATTCTATAAATTCTTGCGACCTTGCATCTGATGGGGTATATCACATATCTGTGAGGTCATCAAATTCAGGTTTTTAGTCTTGACAATTAGAACGTCTACATGAGAATTGAATTCAGCTCAGATTCTATGAGAGAACCTTTACCGTACAATCTTACCCTTCCTTCCTATCCTGTCACACCTGAATAAGCCGCAGTTCGGGATGTAGACCTGCCTCTTCATGTTATCTATGCAAGTTTCCGTAAAAGCTACAAATATTATATCTGTCATTAAACCACACATGACAACAAATTTGTTCATTTTACGTGATTCTAGTCCTTGTATATTTGCATATACGAAGGACTCAACAGTTCTTGTTGCAGAGATGTCAGGGATTTTTTTTTTCCAGAGTTTTTCGTCTATTCTCCTGTCCCACGTTCCTAGAAGGGGCATATTATAAAAACTAAACTAGAGTTCAGTCTTATGCTGTTCTGTAGTCACCGGGAGACACGTATGAAGTATACAGTTTCAATCGTCTGACCTCCTTACGGGTCGGGTCAAACGCATCTTCACTAAACCTGGATCCGACTCCCGAGGGCCGACGTTGCACACAGCAGCCCCTTAGCGTCCGGCAACTGTAGAAAGCAATTGAGTGAAGAAGTTAATAACTGTGAAAAAAAAAAGTGATCAAGGCAAATGCGAGTGAACAAATGTTAAACGAAGTTAACATCGGCGGACAGAGCAAATATGAGTGAAATATGAGGTTAAGGGGACTGACTGCAGCTTCTTATATGCGATGACAAAAAATCAAGCGGGGGGGAGGGGGGAAGAGACAGAATTTGAAGAGTTCGAAGAAAAGTTAAAAAACTGAACAAGAACGAAGGAGACGACCTCGCCAGCTTGGAGGTCGCGAACCAAATACTTAACAACTCGCCAAACGATCGTTGACCTGATTCAGGATGTAAAAGCGTATACAGCCTTTACCACTGCTACAACTAGAAGGGAGGGGGTGAAGCACTCGCATATGCCTCTACTGGCTTAGGTGGGCGCGGGCGTTCAGGGTGATTATTTGCGGTCGTCTGTAGGTACGACGGTCACTGTGTAGCACAGAGGGTTTGTGGGTAATTTTCGTGTCAGGAGGGGCAGATGGGTAAGGGAGTTAGGCAGGGGGAATAGGAGAGGCGGAGAGAAGGAAGGGAAGGGGAGCTGGTGTGTGTGTGTGTGTGTGTGGTTGGGAGGGTGCCTGGGGAGGGCTGAGGGCGGAGGGGGGGATTTACCAGTGCAGTATCTGAGCAAGTAAGTAGCCAGATCATACCTTGGCAAGCAGAGCCTCATGCTTGCCTGCTGAGCTGTACGTCTGTGTGCGTGCGCGTCTGTGCGTGCCACAACCGCAATATTTGTGTCGTGTGTGTGTGACAACAGCAACCGCCTACCTCCCCCCATCCCCCTCCCCCTCTTCCCCCCCCCCTCCCCCCCCTCCGTGAACGTATATACTTCTGTCTGGTTCTTTCATTATAAATACAAACACTGAACCGCCTCCCTCAAGGTTGACGAGAGGGTAGTTCTGTCGAGTTGCGTACGTGGTGGTGCCTGGTGTAACAACGTACGTAACCACCATGTACATACGAGAGTTTGTACGTAAACGTATGTGCATGTTAGTGTAGGTATGGAGAAATATGTGTACACTAGCGCGCGAGCGTCTGTCATATGTATGACAGAGTACATCTAGGGCACATGTGCATTCATGGTATATACAGAACTTGCCGTGTGTGTGTGTGCGCGCGCGCGCGTAGCTAACCCTTCCCCAGGTTTCAATGCGTCTCCTCACCTCACAACACTGCCGGAACCAGAACTGGAAAAATGGACCTCGACTGATATTAGTGGACGGCTGACTGTAACTTCAGCTATGGATAAGACTTCCTGTTCCTCCTCGCCTAATTTCTTCTACTCCACTATCTCTCTCCCTCCACCCACTCAAACCCCTTCCCCTGCACACACACACACACACACACACACACACACACACACTTTCTAGGACAATGCCTAAAGGCGCAGCTGATCCACACAGCAACACTGTAAAACTCGTGAATCATGGCCATTATAGCTTACTCTGACGACAGTAAATCTTGCCAGGAGAACAGAACAGGAGACGACAGTGGATCCACCCCTGAGCCTGGCTGAGGCGATACTCACCACGGACTGTGGATGGCTGCTGCAGGACCCCTCCACACCACACACACACCCATCAACATCATACATACGACAAATCATTCATCTACGTCGAGGATATTTCTCCAAAGCTACAGGGAGAGACAGGTCCCAAGGAGGTGGGGGGGGGGGCAACACAAGAACCCCAAAATAAAGCCATTTTCAACATATTCTGGCTGACGATAACTAAGAGACTCCTGAGCCAAGACCTCATTCCTTGTCAACAAAATTAACCACTCACCAAGCACCTCCACTCTCCCTCCAACCACAGCGATAACCGGAGAGTGCCTGCCAGCCACCCGACCCTACCACCGCCCACACTTTAACACCCACCAAATATATATATATATATACTTTGGTTTGCACCAAGTATTTCGTCCTGCAAGACGAGCATCACCTGGGAACCCTTATAACTTAACAGGGACGCTCGTACTTACAAAGATAGGCAGCGGCGGGGGCGGCCAACTACTACCACCACCAACCGACCGACCCCAAGCAGACACAAGCAAGCAGAGCCAAACTTTTAATGTGGGGATGCCAAGCAGGGGAGGGGGGCGGGGGTTAGGGGGGGTTGTTGCCAGTGGTGCCACTGACGGGAGCGGCGGGGGGAGAGGGTACATGTCAGGGGGCAGTAGGAGGGGAAGATGTTGTACAGGGGGTAAGGCTGGGCTGCCGATGCTACCTCCCGTGGTAGGTGGTAACACCAGCTCTACAATTAACACAAGAGGAGTCGACCTGATGTGTCATGGCCGTCACACTGTGCCACCCACCCAACACTGAGCCACCCACCCAATACTGTACCACCCAGCCAAAACTGTACCACCCAACGAACACTTTACCATCTAACTAACAGTGTACCCCAATCAGCATTGTACCACCAACTTTGTATTCTCCATCCAGCACTGTACCATCTACCCATCACTGCACTATCCAACAGCACTATACCACCTTTCCGATACTGTATCATCCATACAGCACTGTACCACTGTACAATCCACCAAGTACTGTACCATCCACCCAAAACTGTACCGCCACCGTATCAGACACCTATCACTGTACCACATCCATCCAACACTGTATTTACGTCGCTGCTCACAGCAAGGAATTTCAGTTTAATCTGCACCCGTATAAATGTAATCCCATGCACTGCCGAGTCACGAGACCCGTCTCGCGTCCCACAACGCTATACAGAACTGTCCTCTCAATGACATACGTCGTTCTCAATAATCTAATGCTAAATATATATATATATATATATATTTTTACCGACAAGAGGCGGGCCAGTACATGACCCAACCGTGGCCATCGCAGATGAAAGGGAAATGAAAAGTGAAACAAATAGAACACAAAAATTAAATCATTTCGAGCTCCTCGGCAATGCGAGGAAAGGAGGAGTTATCATAACGGTAAACCCTCGTTAACTAGTTTCCACAAAGAACTAAGGAAAGCCGCGAAGTTAGGCCTTTAGTGGCTGGGACAAGTCGCAGAAAGCTCGTGGGAGCTGTGGGCCGAAATAATACCCGAAGAGCAGAGAGAGGGGCAGCAACATCAAGGCGGACAAAGGAGATTGCTGAAGAGCAGTGATAATAGGTGGGTTTAATAAAATAGGTTATTGAGCCACACGAGATATGAAAGCAGGACTCAATATCTTGGCCAATGAGACCTTAAGAGAACATGGGGTAGTTGCTTTCAAGGAAAATAGTGGTGGCACCTATACACCACCACCCCAGCTTTCTGGAGGGAGTTTTGGTGATGTTCATTATGCTGGGTGTCCAGGACAGAGTGGAGGATGTGGTTATGCCTAAAAAGTTTATGTAACTGCAAGTGTTGTGAAATCCAATACCAGGAAACGAGTGAGATTTAGAAAAAGATATGCGTAGCAAATACTTTTTTCTTTTCTCTTTTTTTCGCTGATGAACTTAACCAGGTTACTGCTTGCCCATTTTGCATTGCTGCACAGGTCCGAATTAAGAAAGGAGATATGTTCTGTGCCAGAAAACAAAATGAATATTGGAGTTAGGAACGGAGGGAAAACGAGTTGAATGATGTAGAGCGGAATTATATGTGTATGGAGGAACATGATTAGAGGATGGAGAAAGTCATTTAAAGACAAATGAAAAAGGGTTGGCAATGGAACAGAACCCTGCGGGACACCAATCCGACAAGTTACGAGGAAAAGGTCGCTCCATCCACCACCAAAACGATGGAGCAACTAGAAAGGAAGCCATGCATTACAGGAGAGAGAGAGAGAGAAGCAGAAAAGCCAAAGGAAAGAAGTTTAGAAAGCAAAGCTTCTTGCCATATCCTGTCAAATGCTTTCTTAATGTCGGGGGCCACGACATATAGTGTCAGGGGCCATAACTAATGTCGTGGGTGAGAACATAATTTCGGGGCCATAACACAAGATCCCTGTGAAAGAAGGACCATGGGGAAGACAAGTGAGAGGTCAGCATTCGATCTTGCACTGTGAAAGATGTGTTAGTGATGTGGAAAAAAAAAAATGGAAAAGGAACTAGGTTCCAGGATTCTAAGGAAGTGGAACTCCTGGAGAGTTTCAAAGATTTTGGTGACGGGAGAAGGGAGACGATGGAACGATACTTACAAGGGTTAGAACAACCTCCTCTCATATAGCCACAGGCTGTGCCATGGAATGCTTCTACGTAGGAAAAGCATTTTCTTTTTACACAGGGAAGAAATATCCCAGCAAGGGACGGAACTACTTTAGTGGTATACTGCCTTAGGATGGCAGAGGAGGCATGGCATTTTAGCGATACGCCTTACCCACTGGTGGATGGGAGAGTAAGCGGAAGAATAAGTTACGAGGATATACATAGAGGAGGAGGGACCAGATGTGGAATCATTTAAACTAGAAACAGAAGAATATAAGGTACCAAAACAGCGGTTCTATCGTCTGAAAAGTTAACTTTTGACTTAAAAAAAATCGGCAAAGGAGGATGAAATGATAAACTGTACAAGTTATCACATATGGTTTTCATAAAACACAAAAAGATCTAAGACAGAGAAGTACTCTTTTCTTTATGTGAATGCATGCTTGAATTTACGAACAACTTTGTAGATTCCAGACGAAAATGAAGGCAGAATGAGATGAAGGTGAAGGTAAGAGTTTCATAGCCCGATATGTTTTGTCCCTAATGGGACAAGCGTTAGAAAAAGAACTATCAAACCATGACTGGAGGGATAAAGATTTAGTAAATGGGACACGGAAATGCATCCTAGTCAAGATGACCTCCGCTATACAGTCGGCACAGCTGGAGGTATTTCAGCCGGCAAAGCGATACTTGTTCCACGAAAAATCAATATGAAAACTGTATAAGAAAGACCACAGAACTCTCCCAAAGCTGGAGTTTCGATAGGGGCATAAAGAGCGGATGTACCCAATTACAAGTGGCGGACTGTGATCGGAGAACTAAGAGGGCAGAAATAGTAAGTATCAGCGGCAAAACCAAGTTCTGCCTTTTCTCTTTCTTCTTTTTTAGGTCCTATCCTTTTATCTTTATGTTTTGCACTTGATCCAAAATTCAATAATATTTCCTCTTTTCACCTCACTTCGCATCTCTTTCCCCTTTGTTTCTATTCCATTTAAGGCCCGTCAGTGACCTGATACATCCACATATAAACATTTCTTTGGGAGCTTCGATTGACATCCGCCAAACATTTCCTTTCTACACTTGAGTAGAAAAAAATTCACTTACTACCGGCACGAATTACAGAGTCGTGTTCTCACAAACTCTGAAGACTTTCCTATCTCCTCACGAACCCCGTGACTATAAGAACGGGAGTTTTCCTTCAACAAAACCGCCGCCGACTCCCACTTCAGCGAATCAAATGTCACTGTTCTGTCCTCGCGATTTCACAGTGAAAGGAATGTTAACTCGGTTTTTATCAATTAGCAAATAAGGTTTAGTCTGTCCCAGATTTAGCCTTAATGCGTGTCTCTGGCTCCCTGAAGCTGCTACCACAACACGGGAGCCTGGCACTTCCACTATAATACGGGACTCTGAGGACGCCACCATAACACGGGACCATGGCGCTGTCACTACAATTCGGGAATCTATCGCTGCCGCTGTAATACGGGACCCTAAGGCTTTCACCATAATACGGAATCCTGCTACCATTATACGGGACCCTGGGACTGCCACTAGAATACGGGTCCCCAGGGATGCCACCATAATATGGAACCCGGGCGCTGCACCATCATCATACGCACACCTGAAGCTTCCAGATGCCCAGGCTCCGGGAGGCTGGTGTATCCCGTGAGCGTCACAGTCGGCAACTCCAGCCCATTACTGGTATCGCGGGGAAGCACGTTTTCTCTGGCTTTACAGTACTCACCATCCCCTCGGAAGGTATCGTCATCAAACCACCTCTCTGAAAAAGGGTGATGTGGACGGGAGTCATTTTTTTTTTCTCCGGACCGTATCGCCACCCACATCTCTGGGGAAGGGGTCATGGGGATGGAGGTCAATCTTCCCCCAGGAAGGTAACATCAAAGCCTCTCTAGGGAAGGGTTGAGGGGATATGGGTGTCACCCTTCCCCCGGAAGATACTGTCATCCACTTCCCCTGCAAAGGGTGGTTTGGCGGGACGGGGTTAAGGCGGCAGACTGACCGAGACACGCCCCCTTAAAAACCATCATTCCCTGACCCAAGGGCTCGATGATACCTGCCAAGCAAGTAGCATCCTCACCTATATCCCAGTGGGGCGACAACCATTCCTCTCCCCACCACAGTTACCCTTCCCGTCCTCACCCACAGATCAATCTGCAATCGTTGTCTTCTCTCTCTCTCTCTCTCTCTCTCTCTCGACGACCATCAGTCGGTTCTTGCAGATTACAGCAAGAATCGCTTCATCACCTTTTGGTCTAGGATGGGTATTGAGAGTAGTAGCGGGTGTACGGGTGGTGTAGAGGCAGTGAGCGTGTAGGAAGGCATGTTGGGGGACGGGGCTGGTGTAGACTGGACGGTGCGGGAGGAGTAAGGTTTAAAAAGGAAAGTGGGAGAAAAAAAGAAAGTAAAACGGTGACTAATCAAGTATGTATGTACGCATTGTTATCATTATCAAATGCCAGGACACCGTTTCTGTGGTTCCTGAAGACTGAAAGATGCGTTCAACGCAGGAGCAGGGCTAAATAGCGGACTCCTTTGCAGTGAGAAGTTCCTCGACGAGACTGTACTCGCTTCCATCCGCTGACTGTGATACTGCCACACCGGAGATCACTTCTTGCTCGCTATGTAACCAGTTGCAGGCGGAGTCCCGTCACATCTGTAACTATATAGTCATGTGGTAACTATTTGTGTGTTACGTGGAGGGTTTTACACTCCTGTTGCCCATCTCTTTAACATGTATATAGGTAAAATGTCTTTACTCTATGTGCTCACATACCAGCCTTAAGTCAGGTACCCATCTACTGACAAGCCCCAAAGGGAGGGTGGGTGAACTGAGTTGGGTGTGGGCCGGCTGCAACGGCAGGGTTTTGAAAAAAAAAAAATGGGAGCCCGTGCTGAATCATGGTCAGTAACGTTATCAACTACACTACGGTGGCCCGTACTGATTCATGTATGTATGTATGTATCCCGTATATAAAATACTATTTATATAAATATATATATAATTTTCTATTTGAGTTTTACGGGTAGAAGTGTGTATACACACAACCCAGCCTAAGCTATGTATATATGTATGCACATATATGTATGAGTTTTTAACTATTTATACTGTACGGGAAGGGAGTTCTACACTCATGGATTCCCATATCTTCAACTATATTATGATATAGCTTTTTAAACTTATATTTGCTGCCTACATTCACTATATCAAAACTGTTTATTCCATTCATCCACTTCTCTTACACAATAAAAGTACCTCTTTTTCATGTCCTCAGTTCCTTGCTCAGCTTCAAGCTATGACCTCACGTTGTTCTATCTCTGCAATTCTTGAGGGACTGCTCAGACCACGTCATCGACTTGGTTTTAATATCTTAAAAGTTGTGATCATGTCACCCCTCAGTCGTCCATTAGCATTTCCCTGTAACTCACCTCTCTCGATCCCGGTACCATAGTCTTTTTCTTCTTTACGTTGGAGGCGCCAGTCACGGACTGAAGTCCAAATCAAAGCCGGGCCTTAATTGAAATACGTAAAGATTAAACAAAAAGGGAAAAGGAAGAGACAAAGGAAAGTGTTTAGGAATTACGGAGGGAGTGAAAAACCTCTTTTAAAAAAATGCCAGGTCATACTTACTAAAGAAAGACATGAGAGTAGAGACATTCAAAGCTTCGAGTTGTAGCGAAAGGCAGTTATCAAAACGGCCCACCACCCTTGAGTTGCTAGCGGTCATACAGTAATCATGTGAAGCAGCAGCTTGCCGAGTATTGCGTGGTCTAGCCACTGGTTGAGGAACAAAGCGTTCTGCTCTCGGGAGCAAAAACCGAAGTAATACCTATAGAATAGGGCAAGTGAACCAACATTGCGGCGTCGGGAGAGGCGAGTCTAGTTTTGAAGTTAGCCTGGGACAGCTGATAAGCCGAACCGTTTTCGACTCAACTCTGTGAAATTGCTGCTCTCCTCTACACCTTCTCTATTAGTTATTTGCGCTTCCTTAAGAGCTGTGACCAAACTTGAAAAGCATGCTCTAGTTCTCGCCTTTTGTAGGATGTGATGAAAAGCGAGCTGAATATTCCTTTTCCTTATGCTTGAATGCTGATCCATTACGCGCCTGCACAGAAACATACAACATATATATATATATATATATATATATATATATATATATATATATATATATAACAGTGCAATGAATGCGAACTTCCACAGAACAAATAGAGGGCTCCATAGCCTACCCATTAACATCGGCAGCTTTCACACATATGGTAGCAGTTCATATTCTGCTGTTGGGGTATCATATATATATATATATATATATATATATATATATATATATATATATATATTATATATCGGTCCAAAATTTTCAAGTTTTCGAATTGTTACT
>JAYMFT010366661.1:0-22191 GCA_038088735.1 Panulirus argus
GGAAAAAAAAAAAAAAAAAAAAAAAAAAAAAAAAAAAAAAAAAAATCATCCCAAATATACCCATTTTGCTTTCTGAGATGAAGTTTTCTCTCTTCATATATTCTTCATTGCTCCCAGAACCTTTGCCCCCTCCCCCCACCCTATGACCGACTTCCGCTTACATGGTTGCCATCGCTGCCAAGTCCACTCCCAGATACCTAAAACACTTCACTTCCTCCAATTTTTCTCCATTCAAACTTCAATCCCAATTAACTTGTCCCTCAACCCTGCTGAACCTAATAAACTTGCTTTAATTCACATTTAGTCTCAGCTTTCTCCTTTCACAAACTCTTTCAAACTCAGTCACCAACTTCTGCAGTTTTGCACTCAAATTAGCCACCAGTGCTGTATCATCAACGAACAACTGACTCATTTCCCAGGTCCTCTCATCCCCAACGGACTGCATACTCACCCCTCTCCAAAACTCTTGCATTTACCTACATCACAATCCCATCAATAAACAAATTAACAAACATGGTGACATAACACATCCCTGTCACAAACCAACCTTCAATCGGAACCATTCACTCTCCTCTCTTCCTACTCGTGCATACACCTTACACCCTTGATAAAAACTTCTCACTGCTTCTAGCAGCTTACTTCCCACATCATATATTCTTGATACATTCCACAAAGCATCTCTATCAACCCCATCATATGTCTTCTCCAGATCCATAAATGCTACATGCAAATCCATCTAATTTTCTAAGTATTTCTCACACATATTCTTTAAAGTAAATACCTGATCCACACATCCACTATCACTTCTGAAACCACACTGCTCCTCCCCAATCTGATACTCTATACATGCCTTCACTCTCAATCAATACCCTTCCATACAATTTACCAGGTATACTCAACAAACTTATGCCTCTGTATTCTGAACACTCACCTTTATCCCCTTTGCCTTTATACAATGGCACTATACATGCATTTCTCCAATCCTCAAGCACTTCACCATGATCCATACATACACTGATTATCCTTACCAACTAATCAATAATACAGTCACACCCTTTCTTAATAAATTCAATTGCAATACCATCCAATCTTGCTGCTTTTCCTCATTTCACCTTCCTCATGGCTTTTACCACCTCTTTTCTCTTCACTACACCACTCTCTGTGAATCTCTCACTTCGCAGACCACCCCAACCAAAAAAGTAAACAAGATTTCCAGTGATCAGGGCCTGAACACACAGGAAGTTAAAAAGCGTGCATGGAACAGAGTAAGTTAAAACAATGTAGTTTTCTTGTGGTATGTGTTGTTTATGGACTGAACCAAGGGATATGAAGCAGCCAGGGGACACCATGGAAAAGTTTATAGGGTTTGGTTATGGATAGCAAGCTGTGGTTTCAGTGCACTACACATGACAGATAAAGAATGGATGTGAACGTAAGCAGCCTTTCTTTGTCTCACTAACACAAGAACAGCAGACAAGTATAAAAAATAGATCATTGTAATGTTGTGGCAGGTTCATGGTGGATGGGTTTACTGGGAAGAAAAAGAAAGGCTAATAGAATCTTCTCAACTTTATCATTATCACTTTGGGTTTCTTAAGCAGGAGGAGGAAAAGTGACTATGTGGATCTTGCATCTTCAAGATGAGTACTTCTTTGCAGCAGCTGATGATATTTTAAATATGTCTTACTCTTTTAAGACCCCATTCATGATTTGGATAATTTTTGGTTACCATCTGAAGACCACTGTAAAAGTATGAGAAAGATTCAGACAGCAACTCTCTTTGCAAGACATATTTAGGCTTTGGATCTGTTTTCTATCCCTCTTTTCTAACATACCAATCACAATCTGTCTCTGTGCAATCTGCATTTGAGAGTACTTCTCTATGTAATTCTAACGTGTCAATAATGTCTTCTACTTCATGAAAACCCAAATGATGGGTAAGGCTCACTAACTCTTTCATGATGTGCTCTGCTTTAGGAAATCCTCTGAAGCCATTTACATGCTCTAGCTAGATTCTTCACCACACACCATTCATGTTTGTGTCTGACTTTTTTCCAAGAATTAGTAATACTATCAACAGTGTTTCTTTTGTTGTAACTCTTCCAAGGCATTCACAATTCCATCTGCTTGTGGTTCTGACACAAGTGAAAATCACTTTCAGTGAGGTTGCACCATTAGAATAGAATCTTACCTAAAACTCACTCCAAAGTAGTCTCTCTTTTTCCTGCTACTTACTCCAGAGTAGTCTCTCTTTTTCCTGCTACTGATTGTTGTACAAAACATTAAGAATAATAATATCCATAGCTTTTGTAAACATCCAGAAAAACTGCAGAAGAAATTTCATAATTATAGGGTTTTCATCTTGAAACAGAAGCACTGATCGAATTACATATTTTGTTATTGTGATAATTGTACATGAGGCATTAATAAACGTTTTTTCCTCCCCATAGCTATATCAGATATTTTCTTTCTCCATCACTTATGCTTTCTCCCACATTTGAAGCAAGATGATGAATGCAGATACTTTGCCTTAATAATTCAGTTAAAGACCATCTCTACAATATCAAGTACAAACAAGCATAACCATTGTTTAACAAATATTCTAAAAAGTTCTTTATTGTTTAATAAATATTCTAAAAAGTTCTTTAAGATGATTACCACTTCAGTGAGGTAGGCACCACTTATTAATACAAAATGAATACCGCAACATGAATTGAGGTAATAAAGGAAGAAAGAGAAAGGGATAAAATGATGGTAAAAGTCAGAGAGAAAAACTGGGAAAAAAACAATCCCTGGACAATGAGAAGTTGAATATGGATGGCACAACATAAAATAATCTAGTATGTCAAAATGACCAAGCAATATCGGTGGTAATTAAAGGTAATGCAATTAAAGATAATCAGTCTATATCACATGCCATCTTCAAATAATGAAATATATCATACCATACAGTACCTCTTTTCTCTTCATCTTGAAATCTGAATCAATGCTGCCATCTGGTTCAGTTTTTTGTGACTTCAAATGTTGCTGAAATGACTTCTCAAATTTCAGGATCTTCTCACACAGACACTCCAATGAAGCACGCAGGGTACGTGTTGCACGACTAGGAAGAATCTTAGTGGTGAGATATTTTTTGTCATCAGGTCTGTTGAAAACAGAAGTTGATTATAAAATGTATACTGTAGAAATACTACATCTTATGATAAGTAAAGAGACCAGAGTCTGAAACAGCATCATCCTCATACCTAATGTTCTGGAACAATTCTTGTTTCATTATTACACCTATATTACACAAAAATACAAACTTATCAAAATATAAAATACTGAAAAATTGAATTCAATTGCAATTTCTATGTATTGTCAAAGTCTGAAAGTAACTTTAACTGCACTGCTCAAACAGTCTTATAATCATACTATATGAAGCATAATCTCTGCTTCTGTCTACCACTATGAAAGATCACATTTCCTCTACTTTCACTCATTATTCTACTGGAAAAAGATTCTCTCTACAAGAATCTTTTTATATTCAATGTGGAAATAGTGGCACTAGTTGTACCATATCTTCACATACCATCATTGTCATTATCATTCACATCACTATTACTGTTATCATTTTGCCTATACAAAGATTCAAAATAATAATAAATAATATCTATCATCATTACCAGTATACCTTTATCACTAAATAACTATTACAGTTTAGAGTGGTTGGGATGAACAACTGCTAGATTAATTATTTTTCTGGAGTATAGGTAGTGAATATTTCCAAAGATTCTGAATATATAACAAAGATTGAAGTCACGAAATACAAGCTAATTATATAATGAAAATATGGTCTTCCAAATCACAGCACTCTTGTATTGAATTATCTAACTCCTTCCTTTTTTTATTGAGTGCATTCTAGCTAAGCATTTGTTTAAACAAAATAATACAGCAATATAATTTCAAATATGATTTCATTTGTAACAAAATATTTTGTGTTAATTTACCTGTATGTATATCAAAAAAATTTCAAATCAAAAGATACACATTTGGAGCACTTGAAGAAATCAATATCTACAGTACTAGGATATAAAGAAGTAAAACACTGCAGTAAAATAAACACTGTAGTAAAACAAAACACTAGCTGAACCATTAAATTCTTAATACTAATAAATACTCTGATACCGAAGTAGGGTGAAGTATATAGACAGGCAGTTGGCAGGTGCGGGACTGACAGCTTTGATGTCATGGGTCCTAAGGCAGAAAGAAGTACGGTAATCCCTCGATTTAATGGACTAATAGGGGGAAGGGGGTGTTCACTAATGTTGAAAGTCTGGTAAATCGAATGAAACCATTTTTGATACAATATACAGTTCACGTGCTTCTTTTAATTCCTCTATCACCCAATTCTATTTTGAATTGTAAAGATTGTAAAATTACTTAATAAATAAAGTCACAATTCTTTGTATACAACCTGACCGCATGATAGTTTGTAGCAGACTGAGACCAAAACAAAGCAAGAATATGAACATTCTTTGACAATATGGTGATGTGGTGGGGTGACAGAAACACAGATTGGGTGGGACACATTATTGTGATTCTAATGTTTTGACATAGTCTTGATCACAGAATAAGTACAGATGAACAGGACTCCAGCTTATATGTGTCGTCGTTGGCCTTCACCCCCCTGGGTACCTGGTGTGACCTATGTGTCAAAAGTGGAGGAAGTAAGGGGAAGAGGGGATACCAAGTAGGCAGTGCAAGGATGGAAAGAAGGCTTTTGGATATCAGGGCTTGAACATTTAGATGGGTGGGAGGTGTGCAAGGAATAGAATAAATTGGATTAGTGTGGTATAACAACTGCATCTAATTTTCTCCTCATGCAATCCTGGGGGGATAAAGAACTTTGGTAACAGATGGCAAATAAAATATTTCCAAAAAGAAGGCAAACCCTTTGTGCAGACCCACCTTCACCTGAAACCACACATCCTTCTCCCTTTCAATTTGTACAAACACTCTTATTCTCTTAATAAAAACTCCTTACTTCTAGCAGCTTTTCTCACATGCCATATAATCACAGCACTTTCCACAAAGCATTTCTACCAACCCCATCATATGTTATCTCAAGATCCTTAAAAGCCACATGCAAATCACTCTTCCACTAGGTATTTCTCAAAAATTCTTCAAAGCAAATACCCAGTCTACACATCCTATATCACTCTAGAAGTCAATTGTTCCTAACTAATCTGATGCTCCATGTATAACACCACCCCCTCAATCACCACTCCCCCATGCAACTTACCAGGTATTCTGAACCATCTTAACTGTCTGCAATTAGAGCATTCTTTTTTCCCACTTGCTTTGATACAATTTTCATGTTTTTAATATTCTCTTTTCCATACTTGCTGTTTCCCATATCTGTAAGGTAGCAACACGAAGAAATGAAGAGTGGCCTCATTCATTCAAGTCCAATTCCTAGCTGTCATCTATAATGTATCAAAACCAGAACCTCCTATTCAGAGCCAAATGCTGTGGACCTTTTCATGGTTTCCCTTGAATGTTTCATATGCCCTAGTTCAGGCCAATGACATAACATTATCCTCCCTGTACCGCACTGCTCCAATTCAGCTGATCCCATGCATACTTCACTCTCCCTAAATACTCAGGCCCCACTGCCTCAGAGCATCTTTCACTCCATCCTCCCATTTCATCTTCTGTCACCCTCTCCTTGAAATTAACTCCACTTTTGATATGTAACTCCTCTTTGTCTGTTTCTCCTTATCCATCTTCTCCCTAAGTCCAAACCACTTCACCACTCTCTCTTCAGCTATATCACCCATACTCTTCTTACTACCACACCATTTGCTAAAATTGTCATTTCTTACATGATAAACCCTTTTCATACCACATATCGTTCCTAGGGCTTTAATTTCCAACACATCCGCCATGTTTCATAATTTTTCATTTGGGGTTCATGCCTCAAATCTATAAAGCACCATCAGCATGGGTATACTGTGAAACATATCCATCTCTGGTTTCACAGACAGAAACCTCTATGTAAAGTCCTTAACATACTCAGGACCCTAGCTCCTTTGCTCATCCTATGGCTTACTTCAGCATCTGTACAATTTAGAGATGTTCTAGTGTTGCCAATTATGTTTATAATGCTAGCTGTATTAGGGCTCCTCCAGCTAACATTTGATGTCCAATATCTAAGGTATAGACTTCTCTATTCCCTCTCCTCAAGTGAAGCCCAATAATATTAAACCAAATAAAAGCTACCCATGCTAGGATTAGCTTTGGGGTTACTTAGGGTATGCTGTGTTTACTTTAGGCGACACATACAATGATAAATTCATCCTTATATTTTACAATGCAGTGCACTAAAAAGCTGAGGCATGTATGCTATTACTTCTTGAATTGGGAGCCTCTGCCTCAAGGCAAAGTATATGGGCATTAATACTTGTAGTGGCATCCTTTGCAGTGTTACCAGAAGCTACAAACTATTTCTTCAAAACACTGGTCAGTTTATGTGAAAATGTCAAAGACTGTAAGAAATCTCCACCTTTATGTTCCATAACAGTCTCTGAGGATATGATATTCTTATCGGATACCATACATTAGTGAAAAAAATCGAGTAATGATATGAGTGGGTGAAAAAAAAAAATTCCAAAAACATTCTTGCTAAAACTCCCTCATGTTCATCAAAATGAAAAAGTTACAGAGATATCTTTTTTCTGACTTTTCTAATATATCCTACATACAGATTGAACAATGGACATTATGACTGCTGCAGTAAAATGGTTAATCTAATAAGAGGATGTGAAACCTGTGTTTTTCTAGATCTTAATGAGTTACAAAATTTAAACAGTGGTGGTGAACAACTTACAGAAACCAGCTGGGATTAAGCAAATAGAATATAAGATTGAGACTGAAAAACATACATTTCAAGAAACCATTAGAAAAATACCATCTGTCTATCTATCCCTACCTCTGATGCCTGTTCCTTCCATGAACTCCCTCAAGGTGGTGGCTACAGCAAAAGAGTATCCATAACTGGTGAACTCAAGTGCCACTTCTTAGCCTTTAGTGCCTCATCCTAAATAAGCAACTAGCAAAAGGCAACCATAACACAGTGTTTCTAGAGGCTCCTACCTAATGTTCTAACCAATTACTTCTACCTAATGTTCCAACCTACTACTTCTACCTCATGCTCCCACTTAATGTTCGTACCTACTACCTCTAACTAATGTTTCTACCTGATGTTCCGACCTACTACTTCTATCTACTGCTCTTAACGTTTTGCCAAAAGGTAGGGCTGGTATAGTTATGCTGGATATATGTTGAATGATAAGCTGGCAAATGTGATATATGCTAGAATTATTAGCAGAGAAGAAGCAGTAGTAGCCCTGAAAGATAATGATAGATGAACAATGATATGTTTAGGGCTAGAGGCTATTTTTGACGAGGATGCCAAATGAAGGATTTCTGACGGTCTTCAAAAGAGGAACTTGGAGTGCATGGGTGGAGGTGCAAATGAAGGTTTCAGTCTCATTTCTTATTAAGCACATTGGGCACGAGACGAATTTGTGTGTGAGTGAACTGAAATGCTGTGCGCACCTGGTCTACCATTAGTCAAGAGGAACAAAATTAAATGCTAGTAAAATTATGTCCATCACACCTTAAGAATTTCTTTAAAGAAATAAAAACTCTGGATACATATGAATTACCGAGTGTATTCATTCCTTTAAGGCTTCTACAAGCTTATTACCCTATGTCCATGTAAAAGGAAATATCAATCCATGAAAAACAAACTCCTTTTATCCGAGATGATCAAGCATATAAAGAATCATAGGTGACTGCATTCAATCCACCTAACATAACTCAGAGTGCATGTGATGATCTCACTCAAGATTGAACCCTACTCCTAAATCCAACCCTTTAAGTTCTATCCTGTGATGCCTTTATTTCTTGATTTTATATCTGTATGACTTAAACTTTCAAAACTGTTCTCCAGCAATGGCTTTCTTCTTAATTACCTTGTTCTACCTATGCATTATTCCACAGTGGATGATAGCACACCAATATAAACTACGGCAATCCTTTTTAAACCCATAATCTGGGACAGAAACCTCCCCATGGCTGTGGACTACTTGTTCACCATGAATGGGAATTTTCATGAAAAAACTTTGTTTTTCAAAGTGGAAATAGGAGGGAGCTTAACATAATAAAAATTAAAGTTAAAGAGGTCTATCTAGTTTCAGATAGAGATTTTTTTTCCACAAGTTAAAATTACTAAATATATTACAATTATTTTAATTTTTCCATAATGAATCACAAATAAAATATATTCTGCTCTTTTCAAAAAGAACATCATTTAATATCACAATATGCTAAACAGAACTTACACAGACATGGCTCCTGTGTCGAGGTCTATGCATATGACATCTGTTGGAGGGTCATAGAGATCAAAGAACCTGGAGTCCAGGCCAAGAAGAAATGGGATGGGTGCATTGAGGAAATCAGAGAGTCCAAGTGGACATAGAGGGATGTATGGACACTGCCAGTGGAATGGGAAGATGATCTGAAAAGAGAGTAAATCATACATTATTTTACAGAGTTGCTAAAACTGACATGTTCTAAACACAGTTCTAACCACAACTTACTATACTCAAAAATTGTTTTAGATACAAAAAAATATGTCTGATGGCAAGCAGGGAACACCACATTTCAGCACTTACTGAGCCTCCTCAATCTTCAAGTCATATCTAATACCATTCCTGGCACAACTCTTACAATTCCATTTAAATTTCCCTTTTCTATGATCTACAGCCATGGTGCCAGCTTTTCACACCTGCACAATACTACATCAAAAAGAAGGAAGGAAGTAAGAAATTGTATTTCAGATGAAAATATAAGAAGAATGATTGGGGACTGGACGCAATGGAAGCATTCTGTGGGTAGAATAATCTTTCCAAGTGCTCTCCGGGACTGTTTACTTTTGTTTAATATCATATATTCCCATGCACTATTCTAGACTTAATAATTGTGTATCTTGCTTAATGAAATGCTTTCAAATTTCAAATAATATTGCCCTATGAGTTCTATTCATCCAAGCAGCAGTATCTGGCAACTACAACTACAGGGTGGAGTGCAGGTGGGAACCAAGAAAGTACTGAGTTAGTGCCCAAATGGTTGTTCACCACTGTAAGACACTGTCATATTAATGAACTCCAGAGCTGAATTTTTTGCTGCCTAATCTTTTTCTGGCATTCCCTCTTAGTTTTGCAGGAAAAGGATCCAGATGGGTAGTAAAAGTAAAAGAGCTATATCTCAATTCTGTGCTTTAAAGATGAAGAATACACATGCAGAAAAAAAAAGGATGGCCAGCCTGAGAAGATACACCATCACAGGCCGATAACACTTACTTCTAGGTGTAGAAATGCTGAATATAACTCATTTCCTTGTTTAGTTGTTTTATTTTAAGAACAATATGAAAGGCATTTGTTGCTCTAAAGTAATTACCAACTGAATAGAGCTTCACAAAAGTTAGCAACTACTCATTTGACATTTGTTCTCCTTCCTGAAGTTGTTATCCATCAAGGTGGTGAATAAGGAAAACATTTGTTTTACATATACAGTAAAGAGTTGGCATAGGTGAGGTGAGCACAAACATTAATTCAATTCATATTTTTCATTTGATACTCATATCAGCTTAATCAATGTACAACCATTCATTTTGAAGTCTGATTTTAATCCACAAATCATTCCTAAATGTCCCTGAGCATTATATCATGTCAACTTATTTTGTTTGAAAATATATATTAGAATCTTAATTTCATTTAATCTTAATTCTATCACAATCAATTTGTTTGAAAATACACTAATACTTCATTTTCATTTAATTTCAATTTCATTTTTTCAACAATATTCAAATGAAAAACTGTTTTAGCATTCATTAATTAATATTTGTTACTATTTCATAAAATTGCAATCCACCTCAAAAAAATAAAAGCAAAAATAAAGTGAGTCTATTAGTTGTCAGATACCATTTCCAGACTGAAAATTTCTAGAAACAATGACATCATTTCCTGAGCCAACTGTACCTCTCCCTTCTTTTTCTTAAGATGTATGCAAAGGTAAAAGTTCTTGCAACATCTTGTGATAGCTCATATGCTTCTCACCAACAATATTGTTTGTAGGATGCAGGCAAAGTTAAAAGTTCTTGCATCATCTTGTGATAGCTCATATGCTTCTCATCAACAGTTTTGATTGAGAAGTGTTTCTTAAACTAGAAATAGGAAACAGATGGATTTTGTGAGGAAGTTGTGTTAAAGTACCAGGGCCTGAACATTCAGGATGGCTAGGGGTGTGCACAGGACAGAGTAAATTGGATCAGCATGAGAAATGGGGGACAGCATGCAGTCAATGGAATTAACCAAAGAATGAAGTGATCAAAGTAAGCAATGGAATAGTCTGTGGGTTTTCCCAGTGGATGGTAAACTCTGGTTTCAGTACATTATACACAACACCTAAAGATCAAATGTGTGCTGATAATTTGTTCCAGACACTATCTTGCTGATATGGGAGAATCAACTGGGGTGTAAAAATATATGTAAGAGCAGAGCTAGGAATTCTTACTCTTTCTTTTTCTTAAATTACTCAAATTGAGAGCAGCAATATATAACAGCACAGATTTTTATCCTGAAACTGCAAAAAAATAAGAATAAAAACATGGAATAATTTTCTTGTAGTGTTTGGTATGATAGCTGGGCGGAGGGCACCTAGTAGCATGGGAATGCTTGCTGGGCAGTTGGGGGCAGGAGTCAGACTGAGATAGAGGTGATGCCACCCCTCTCCAGAAAAAGGATACTTCATTATAATAAGGGAAGATGGATTACCTGCTTTCACTGCACCTAGTACAAGTGTATAATATTCAACTATCACAGAATTATCATTAGACCTTTACGAACTCATCAAACTTTCTGAAAATTAATATTAAAAGTGCATAACTTTTAGTTAGGTACTCCTCAAACTTTCCTATACTAATCTTAACAGCAAAAAACTTCAGCAAAATGAATTTCCAGCAATTCAAACATCTTGATCAATGTTTCTTATTCAAAAAACTTTTGTATTGATATATCTTATCAAAGGAGAATACTAATATATTTAATATAACAAAAGGAAAAAATTTCTAGAAAAGAAAAATCATTACCAGGGAGAGTTAAAGGGGGAAGGAAAAGGTCACCGCTCTTGGCATCATGGCGGCTTACACACATTACTGTGTTGTAAAAGCTGAATCTACTTCCCTCAAATATAAAGTGATACCTTCTTTTCTAGATTTCTTACTTGTTCTTTTTTCAAACAGCTACTTTCTTAATATAATTAGGAATTGTGGTCTCATTTCCAACAACAGTTATTAGGCAGTTATAATGTCTCCAATGCCCAGTCAATGACATCATAAGTAAAGTTCCCTCGGATATAACACTCTTTTATGCTTATTGACATTTCTTGCTTTCATAATCACTTTCATTCTTATATCACTGGTATAATTTTGATGGCTACAATTCTATATTCTAGTTTCTGATTATTCTAAAAAACAAGTTTCCATGGCATCAACTGTTCCATATCAATTTTTTAAGGTTAATTTTTCTCTTACTTCCACTGTAATAGCATATAAGGGTATAGAAGCATGGGCTCTGGTTGGCTGGTTGGTTATTTGGGCTTTGGCCCTATCAAATGACAGAGTCACTGAGTCTATCAAAGTCAAATTATGACAACTAATCAAAAAGGGTGATCAAGTGCTCTCATTGCATACATGACCCCTGAATGAACATTGACTAATATTTCACTAAATATCACTGCTGTTCCCACTCTAAAATGTGTAGCAAGTCCTACCTCTTTCAAAATATGGGATTTCTAAACTTGACACTTTCAGTTTTACAAAGCTATTGATGAATAGCTTTTCTTTGCATCTCTTCCACCACTAGCACTTGACATAATTCATTTTTCCAGTCAAGCTGATACTTACTTCAGTTATAATGCAGAAAAGCTAATAAAATCTGAAAAAGTAAAATTTAATATCAATCATAAAATATGCTGCAGGAATAGAAATACATTTATTTTACCAGAAACTCCGCCTAAAAGCCCACTGTATACAGACATTTAGTATGCCTGAATAATATAATGGAGTCCACCCAAACACACACGTGCTGTCTTCTTCAAGCTACTTAATAAGAATTTCTTTTTACTTTTCAAATGTTTCCAGCAATAAGAACATACAAATAAAGGATAAGATCATCAAATAATTTTCTTGTATTTTGTTTTCCACTAAAATCATGAGCAAATAAGGAAAAATGGGGCAATTCTGCAAATGTGAGAGTGACTGGCAGTGTGTAATGCGGTGGATGGCAATGTTGAAAGTGTCCCTTATTTGTTGCCTGCTTGAGGCTTGGCAGATGACACTAATTTCATCACAAAGTGAGTATACAGGTGAGAGACTGAAGGTTAATTTGTGAATAAAACAATATTGTGAGGGTTGGGGAAAGATGAAGTAGGTTTACTTGCAGACATAATTATATACTGCAAATTGTAAATTAATACAGAGGATTGAAACACTGTCTTATGTGGGTCCCTCAAATAGGTTTGTTGAATTCCTAAAGACCTCTTAGGTCCCAAGCATTGTGACTGTGGCACTTGAGTGTGGTACATGAGTACATATCAAATTAGGTTATGGGACCAGGTATAAAAATGCACATTACTACTATCCCAGTTTAGGAAAAATATTTCTGAATTTCTTACAGGCTTTCTTTAATGGAACATTCATTATCAAAATCAGCCCCCTTTTTAAAATTTGATTTTGAGAAGCCAGATAACAAATCACATTCTTGTATTGAAAGCATATGGTGTTCTATAACCATCAAATTAGAATTCTATCCTATTAAGGCACAATAATTGAATAATATCTTTTACAAACTCATTCAACAGGGAACAATGTACATACATTAAAAAATAAGAAATATGCATGTTACACAATATGCAAAATGAAAAAGAATGATGGCATATCAAGATGTCCACCTACTCACCATGCTGATAGCCTCAGCAACAGCAGTAAGAACATCTGGTCTGAGAGAGTGCAGGAGGATCTTCTGTTCTGTTAGTGCAAACATAAGAACAGTCAGGCAACCCTCCGGACGCAGATTCATCACTAACTGACGGAACTTGGCACCACTGAAATATACTGTCTGATCAGTCTGTATTCACAATGAATTTGCAGACTAGTCTCACTCTATCAACACAAGACCTCATTGCAGATGCAAAGTAAAACATGAAGTGTTAAAACTATTAACAAATTCAATGAAACTCAAAATGGGTAATGCAAACCCAAAATAAGCTTTCATAACACATTTCAGTACAATAATGCAGTTGATTTACTTGCTACAATTGGACCATAATGATGTAGACTTATGGATAAATAGACAAATGAAAAAATCTAAAAACAAACATGAAAAGGACAGCTGACCAATTCACCTTAGCAGTTGTGCATATGTCACATACCTGGCAGTACCTACTGCCCTAAAACTTCAAGGCTGAAGGCTCATCAGACATATAAGTTTGGCTATACATTGTTGTTACATTTATTCTATAATGGTTTAATGGATATATTGAAGAAAATTTTTTTAAAGTGCCATATGGGATACCCTTACATGTTTAACCTGCTACCGTGAATGGGTTAATCAATGTGCCACAACTCTGGTACACTGAGGTGTATGTTTTGTTGTACAATGACAATCTTTCTACACAGTGTTCCATCACTGAAGCTGAATTCAATGAATTCACCATCACACTCACTTCTTGCAGAGTTGGTAGTACAGCATTTATGCTCATTTGTGCTTAAATAGCATTGTGGCAAAAGCAGTGTGTTGAAGATTGTGATATCAATAACTACAACTTCATTAGCTGTGATTAATTCTGGGGACTTTTCCTGAGGCTGGTTCTGCTATATACTAACTAAAAAAATTTCACAAAGCCTGTAGCAATCTCATCAGTGCACTGTTCATTAACTCTGCTTCTTATGAGAATCTTAGTAATATCCTTCTCTAACTTATTCTAATCTTTAACATCCCTAATAAGTGATCCTACATGGGGAAGCCAACCAGAGCCAAGGGAAACAAACCACCACCTGGCATCACCTATGCTACCAAACTGCATGAATCTGATATGCTTCCAAAAGAAGGCACAAGTTCTACACACAAGAAAACAAAAAATAACTTATCTAGGTGGATGGGTGAATGGTAGGTATGAGTCCATGAATAGTTAAACACCAGTAATCTGTCTCTTTAACAATACAAACTTCTGCACTCAATTGTGTTCAGAAAATGCAAGTTATTTACAATGAATAGCAATTCTATTCACTTGAAGAATACATATTAGCTCTTCTACAATGCTACATTTACAAATTTATCCTCCTTTGCTGAAAATTATCTACAAACGTGAACTACATGAACTAGAACTTTATCCATTTTTTTCATGCTGGAGGTTCCAACCACAAACAGAAGCCCACATCGAAGCTAGGCCTCATTTGAGAAGTGAAAAGAGGTTAAAGTGAGGGACAAATAAAAGGATATATGTCTGAAGAGTTTTGGAGAAAATGTAAATCTGCATTTTAAAAAGGGACATGTCATAGCAATTTGGAAAGACATAAGACAATAAGAAATACTAAAGCTCTTAAGTGTAGGGAAAGAAAGAGATACAACAACAGCTCATCCTTGAGTGCCAACGGCCACACAATAATCACTTGATGCAATAGCTTGCATGGTATTTCATGATCTAACTAATGACAGGGGTATAATGGCAGACAGCTCTCTGGTTAGAAGCCAGACAGGGAGAGCTGATAAGGTGGACTAAAAATTATTTTAGATGTAAGAGCAGTACCCAAAATGAAGATGGATTAACCCTTTTAAAAGCCAGAGCACCTGCTCAGAAGACTAGAGCAACTGCTCAAATGAAGACTTGGATAAATTGCCTCTTTTAGCCTTCATGTAAATTTGCAGGTATGCTTTTCTGGTATGCAGGGTTGCCTGATGTCAGAAGCAACTATAATCAGCATCATGAAAAAATCCTGCTGTGTCATTTACCTTGTCCATCTCAAACATAAGCACTTTCTGCTTTTTTTCAATAACCATGCAGCCATGCACATTCTGACCAGGCAATTAGAGACTATCTCTGCACGAGTGATAACAATACTGATCTGGTGGATGTAGAACATGATCTTGACCATAAAAGGAAGTAATATTGACTGTGACGTAAAGGATAGGAGTGGAATATTCTAGAACAAGGTGGGCCAGGCATATATGTAGATGGCTTAGATCATTGTGCTCTGAATAAACAGTACTGAATATATAACTATGAATAATGTATATATCTGAAAATCATGAGAATAAAAACAATGAATGAGTAATATATCTGAAACTTTTATATATAAATCATATGTAAAAACCCTATGGTGCATTGTAAAACATTTTCTGTAATCACTATATTATTCAATAGGTATCAAGTTACAAAGTTTCCAAAAGTGCAAAATGTGTTATTGTTACAAAATGAAAACAAATACATATGGGAGTTATGTAACTCAGTGTAGTCTGGGGCAGTGGAAATGCAATGATGTGTCATGTCAGAAGTGATGACACAACCAGCACCCAATGGCTGATGCACAAACTTCATTTTGTCAATAAAGCTCTAAAAAAGTAACTTTGCCTGATATTTTTTTTTTTTTTTACACATTTTGATATTTCCTGTTAAATGATATGACTAAACTATTTTTTCCTTTATTTTCTTTATTAATCCTCATACTGGGGTCCCCTAACTGTTATACAGTTATTTTCCTTTATCTTTTTTTTATTAATCCTCAGACTGAGGCCCATTAACTGTTTAGGGCTTTACTGCTATACAGTTAAAGTGCACATCTGAAAGTCTATGATAAGAGGTCCAGCCACAATGTAACACATATGAAAGCCAGTGCAATACAATAAAGCCGACATCAAAATTACATACTTCATATGCATATTGTGAATGAAAACCCTTGGAGGGTAATATTAAATCACACTGTATGCTGAACATCCATGAGTACTTATTCATTTTATTCATAATCACAACCAATTTCTATGAGAGAGTTATGGTGCTACTAAGGACCTTTAAAAGGTTCCTGCAGCCCATGGTAGTGCTACTTCAAGTGGCAGGGAAATGTAGACTCCTTTGGAGTGAGAAGTTCTTTGAGCAGACAATACTCCTAATGACACAACCTCACCAAAGGTAACTTTTCACTTGCAATGTAACCTCGAGCAGGTAGAATATAATCAGCCATATAAAAGGAGTTTTGATTGCTCTTTTAAAGATGGATTGCTTAGTATCAGGTTTTCCAAAAATGTAACCCCAATGCTAAATTGAAGCTCCTGGTACTGTGAATATTTTCAGACTACTTACACACAATTCAACAAATGTAAATAATCAGACTATGTAAAGGAACACCATATTTTTTTTCCACTACTTGCTGGATTTATTGGCATATACATATACATTTCTTTCAAATCTTTCATATCACTCACCAGTTCCCATGTTCTACCATTCTATTAATACTTGTAATTTGCCAGGCTTCAAATGATTTTCACCATCATTACACAAGGATACAATAACTGTCTGTTCTTTTTGAATGTCTGTTAGTTTTGCCAAACCAAATAACTGTGAACCCTAGTTTGGCAGAAGTAAATTTTGGGTAACAAAAGATACACTGCCCATGTGTGAATTCAGCACTTCTGCTGGTAGTGTTGTGGTGGCCTCTAAGTCTAAATCCTGTCAGTTGAAAACAAAAGCTTCATAATATCTTACTGGTGGGTTTCTTCAAGTTTACAGTCTATTTCCTTCTGTCTGCAGTTCCTCCAGCAAGACTGCTAATGAAGCAATAAAGGCAGCAGTTTTCTACTAAGCCCTTTTAACTTGTACATTATGCTTGGAGAATCAAACCCCTACACTTTAGTGCCCCTTAAGAAGCAAGGATGTAATGAATGAACAAGCCTAATTTCCTACCTTAAGCTTATAGGAGAGTCTTCAGGCTGTGCAAGAGAAATCCGCTCTTTGGTATCCAGTTGAATGAGGATTCTTGGTCTTCTTGCACTAGGAAATGGCACACACTCCAGAAAGTGGTAGATGTATCTGAATGAAATATCACAGCAGACCAACAACAATGGATATCAGTACATTGTCATGACAGAATGATGTATAAGACGTCATCAGAATCAATTATACCTTAGGAAACAATAAAAATACACAACACACAGAAAAATGAGAATAAACAAAATAATAGAAAAAATTAACAAGTTTGTAAGATGTATGATAGAGTGAGAGTTATATATAGAGGTCATAACAAAATAATAAATAAAAACTAACCTCTCTAGGGGAACTGCATGTGGTCCTGAGTTTGCCATATTATGAAGGTATTTCAAGAATCGATCAAATGTGTCAAAAAAAGGCCAGCGAGACAAAATGCAAATGCACTTGTTGGTGTGGACAATGTTGTGTCTTCCAAAGTGCTCATTAAGTTTGAGGATCTCTCTCTGCTCCTGAGTTAGGTGGTTATGCGGAAATTTTTCATAAAATGTGACTGCAGCACCATACACTTTTTCTACAGCCTCAGTGTTCCCTTCTCCAGCAGTGACTGTAAGGACAAAGGTAGAGAAGACAGGCTGTGGCTTGACAGCTTGTGCTGGCCATGACTCAAGAGTGGCACCCATAGGAAGGCAGAAGAGTGCTAAGTCAGTTGGTATGGGAAAGCCAGGACGATGGTTAAATGGGAAGTGGTCAAGCACACCAGCTGTGTATGCTATGTAGTTTGAACGATTCATTGACTTTTTGTAGCATACATAGATGTCTGAACCAACCTAGAAAACAAAATAATTACTTGTAGCTAATACCAGGAGTACTACAATTGGATCAACAAACATACGTTAAAACAAACACACATTCACAAGGAATTAAGAGAGCTAAGTTAAAGAGGAAGGTTAAAGTCTTTAAATTTGCCCAAATTGGAATAGGGAAGAGTTAAGGTGATCTGATTAAAACCATTAGGTTTTCATAACAGGCTGATGATGTGCACAGCTTGCAGTTCTTTGAGAGATGCAGGGAAAGAGTGACCAAAGGACATAAGAAATTAAGCAATAAACTTGTTACAAAAAGATGTAAAGAAGTACTATCTATCTATCTATATTTCTGATGCCTGTTCCAATCGGCACTCCCTCAATGGGGTGGCCACGGCTACAGAGTCTCTTTAACTAGTAAACTAGAGAGCCACCTCTTAGCCTTTAGTGCCTCACCCATAACAGGCCACTGGCAGAGGGCAACTCTAGTGCAGAGCTTGCAGATGCTCCTACCTAATGTTCCTACTGACTACTTTTACCTGATGATCCTTCATACTACTTCTACCTAATGCTTCTGCCTATATGTTCCTACCTTCTACTTCTATCTACTGCTCCAACCATTTTGCCAAAAGGCAGGGCTAGCACATAGTGCTCACCGCAGGAAAATCTTGAGTTACGAAGAATGAGCTGTGTGAGTTAAGTGCTGTCAAGTGTTATGTATAACTAACAGAGACTATGTTTGTGAAAACAATGCCAGTAATCCATGTGTGGGTGAGGCAGAAAGAAAGACAGCTACCTGGGTCAGAGGAGTGCAATGTGACAACCAATGAGGTGCTGGCTCACTAAGCAGCTGTCACTAACCCTCCTGATACTCAGGTGGGAAGTACTGGCAATATACCTCACTGGTTGTCACCTGCCTACCAACTACTACCTACTAGTGCTATACAGTATTAGAGTAGTGTAAGAAAGGAATAAAATGACTGAGGACAGGGTCAATGGAGACACCATTCGTAAATCAAAAATATGTATGATAGCAAAGAAAGCTCAAGAGACAGGCCTCATGATTGTGAAACTCCCTCCCCATACTGTACAGATGGGTAACTACATACTGAATGACTTTCTACTGAAAAATATCACCTAAATGAGAGATAGTAAAGTTATAGGAAAAGGATGTCATGTATAACATACCTCTTAGACTTCTAACAGAGGAACTCTTCTTAGAGAAATGGGAAGGTTATATGGACTGTTTGTATTTGAACTCCTGGACAACATTTGATGCCGTATCACTTGGGAGGCTGACCAACAGGCAAGAGTAAGGTAGAAACTCCTTCAGTGGTTCAGATTATCACAGTGGAAGGAAACAAAAGATGCATGTCAAAGAAGCCTTCTCAAAATGGGTCAAAGTCACCAGCAGAGTGCCAAAGTGTTTTGTTCTGGGACCATACCCTGAGGGTATGGATTCCTACTTGAATATGTTGTCAGATGATGCAAAGGTCATGAGGGAAGTGATAAGAGTGGATGACTGAATCAAATTACAAGGGGATCTAAACAAACTCCAAAGTTGGTCTGATACATGGTTAATGATATTCAACACTAGCAAATGTTCAGTAATGAGGATGGGACAGATTGAAAGAAAGCCTCAATATGATAACTATCAAGCCTTAAAATAAGCTTCAGGATTATGTGAGTGAGAAGGACTTAGAAGTCCCTAACCTGTTGCCAAAGTTTCACCAGATATGACAAGGAGAGATTGTATGTTAGTGGACAGAATGCCAGTAGTCCACGTGTGGGTCTGACAGAAAGAAAAGACAGCTACCTGGGCCAGAGGAGTGCACTTCAGTGCAACCACTGAAGTGCTAGCTCACTACACAGACATCACTAACCTTCTTGATACCCAGGCAAGTAAAAAAGGTAATATACCTGCCTGGTCGTGGCTGCCCAGCAACTACTAACAACTAATTTTCCTGCATATAACAGCACAAAAGATAGGATTACTACAGTGCAATAATTCCTGTATTAGTATTTCAAGGAAAAAAATACACAAAGAAAAAATATTGAATAAGAAGATGAGAACTACTTAATCTATAAACTAGTGAAGTTAATTTGCACTGCTCTGTGGCAAAATATTTTGGATAATGCAGCTAAGTCTCTGATACTTTCATAATGAGAGATGTATGATGACCCTAGTGCTTGGTGAAGATTTGCAACACTATCTCTCCATATTCTAAAATGTCATACTGGATTAAAACACATTCACATACACTCAAACTAACCATAGTTCCTTTATTAAGGTTGCGATCAATAGTGCAGTAGGAGTGAGGTGCTTGGTCACCACGATTGGTCATAATAACACAGATATCAGACACCATCAGTTCGTTGCACGCAGCATTATCACTTGCTCGTCTGCAACCAATAATACATAGGGAATCAGTGGATGATACAGTGAAAATCAGTTTTGAGATGATATAAAGATGATGCAAGATGGATGTAAGATGGATGAAATAGCGTGTGTTTACAATGACAGCAAAGAAGCTTGGAAGAGCAACGCTGAAAAAAATATGTGAACACACATGAAGCATAATTACTTATTTCTGTTTAGATTGTACAATAACCAAAATACATGAGTATTCCACATGAGACAGCCTATCTTAAAACAGGAAGTAGCAAATATAGCATTTACTTCTGAGGACTGAGTGCCTAACAAAATTTTAGTTTTGAAGGAGGCCAGTTCCTGATAGTACCATGATAAAGTAATACTGTATGAGCACAATAATACTTGCTAGAGAAAAATCTGAAGTGATGATTAATCAATTCAGTGAAGTGGCAACATGTGCTTGTGTGTATATGTGGAAAACAAAAGGCAACTAGAGAATAACATACGTATTTACTAAATACAGGGATACCATGGTTTCTTGCACATGTCTTGAATAACAAACTAATCACCTTTTTGGGTGAACTTTTGCTGAAGAAGTAAAATGTGATCTTAAAGAGTAAGAGAACAAATCAAACAATATCATCCTACTGTGGTGCTTAAAGCACAACCTCTTAATCCAGAAGCCCTTACCTATAGGTCATGTAGGTGGTCTGGCCAGAAGGGTTAATATTTGCATTGCGTCCCCCATGTGTGAATTCTACTATTTGCGAATCTGCCATTACACGTTCACGTCCCTCATACAGCACGCTGAAAAATGCATTTGTTATTGCATGAACTACTGTTTGAAATACTCTCTATACACCTGAAAAATCTCAATCCAAATAAATGAACAATTTCATGCATGTGTCTCATCTGAGGTACCAACATGGCTGATTACATTGGTAAATGTTCTTATTAAACACATTAAATCCTAATTACCATACACTCTGAAAAACTTTTACATAATTGTTACCATTAAAGTGAAAAATGCCAACAAGATTCAAGAGAAAAGAGACAGTAATTGTCTTCAAGCAATGGGAAAACTACCTTGTGTCACAAAATGCACATGTTACATAAATTACTCTATCACATTGGGGATTGGACTAGCTGACCAAACACCATAAAATATCAAACACTTGATGCCTCAACATCCTGGGCCCAGAACTACGTGAATTTGTTTTCCCAGAGGAAACTCGTGCAAGTCTAATATCATACACATGGGAAAATGAATGCAAAGAGTACCAAGCTATGTGGAGCTTAAGTGAAGATTTAAGCACACCTTGCTACCCTATGCAGTACTGCAGTTCAGGTGTTTGATTCCATCTATTCATTTGCTACAGTATGCACAGTAAAACACAGAAATAAATAAGGGACTGAGCTTAAAGTTTTTCAGTCGATCAGTCATATATAAATATAAAAGGACACCACACACCTAATCATACCTTGCTTATTATTATTACTTCTTTTTTCACAAAAGTAGTCTTGCCAGTTCCTATCCGCTCTAACATTTATAAGCTCATAATGATAATGCCCGTCCAATCTATGGCCATGGCCCTAGTCCCCGGCGTCATGGGGTGCTAAGAATCTCTGGGTTTCAGCCTGACTCTACTGTCAATGAGAGGGAGGGCTCTAGCAGTAGTAGTACCGGCCCCTCACATGACTCTCCCTTCTCTGTGAGACCTTCCTCTTTCTCTATTCACTATACCAACATTCGTGGTCTCTCTGGTAACCTCTCCTCACTTGAACATCATCTGTCTAGTACCTCTACTAATATCTTACTTCTGTCTGAGACACAGTTGTCTAATGATGTTCTCACTAGTCCCATTTTCATATCTAACTATAATCTCCACTCGCGTTTCCGTTTCAAAGGTGGTGTTTGTGCTTATT
>JAYMFT010366672.1:0-22191 GCA_038088735.1 Panulirus argus
AACATCCAGGTTTCTTTCCTCAAACATACTACCTATCTCTCCTTTCTTCTCATCTTAGTTACATCCACACACATTCAGACACCCCAATCTGAGTCTTCGAGGAGGATGAGCACTCCCTGCCTGACTCCTTCTTCAGTTTCCCCTTTTAGAAACTGAAAATACAAGAAGGGCCAGGTACCCATTTTATCAATCAAAATGATATAAAGAACTGAAATATCCTGGGTTTTCCACCTGCAAAAGGTTGGCTGGCAAGCAATTTCTAATTAGGCCAGTATAGTCAACACACAAATAAAGTATATAATCATGGGCTAGGTGAACAAAAAGAGTAAGAGAATACATAGCCATTGTATGCTGATAGGAAGGCAGTAAATATATATTCAGAGCTGAAATCAGCACATTTGAAATGCAGTGACCAAAAATAATGTAATGGAAGCAGAAATTGAATATCTGAATGTAATGGTGCAAGGGGCTAGGAAGTGAGTATGCAAGTCCTTGTAAAGGCAGTTACCAAAAATAACGCAGTGGGAGCAGAGATTAAATATCTGAATGCAGTGGTGCAGGGGGCTAGGAAGTAGCATGAAACTTGAGTGATTTCCTATTTTGTAAAGAGATAGAGAGATACCTCTCTGGGAGGAGTCACTTGGGTAAGCTTAACTGATTCCTAATTGGGTATGTGGATTCTCACTCATGCTCATATGATTTTCCAGCATATTTCAGAGCCCCTTTTTGTTTGTTTATTCATAAACAACTTACAGGTTAATTTACATGCATCCACTTTTCTTTTTCATAAATATATTTTGATATCTTACACTTAACATGCAGGAAGGACGGTATGAGGAAGCATGTCAGAAGTTTAGCAATGCCTTGCAAGTGGCTGGTTATCAACCACATCTGTCTTACAACATTGCACTCTGCTACTATCGCCTGAAACAGTATGCTCCTGCTCTTAAGCACATTGGTGAGGAAGGTTGTACTTATTGATTTTTGTATGTGTTGTATAGTCAGTTCAGCCCATTGATTGACCAGGACTTGGTGAACCTGAATCTTGATAACCTTTAACCATTAACCATTGCTATATTTAAAATTATTGAAATACAGTCAAGCAAAATATTGGTATCCAGGAAGCAGTAATCCAGAACCATGATTATGCTGGACATGAGGATATGAGAACTTGATTATCTTTGGCCCCATTAGCCATGATCTCAAAAGAAAAAAATCACAGGCACTGGTGCCCATATCAGAGTTTGGCTGTTCAAAAGGAAAACATATTATCACCCATTCTTCTTTGTAACAATAGATAGACTATAGAAGTCAGTAAAGGCATTGAAAGGTTAGTAACTTTCCAGTTTAGCCAAGGAGGGAATAAAGCTGACATTGAATTAGTTTGTCCTAAAAGTTTGTAGCACACATAATAACTGCAGAACATATTAAGTAAAATTTAGATTTAAAAAGAGGGACATACACAAGTATACATATGTGAGTAGGAAAGACAGTCAGCAGACATTCTTGGATTATGTATTAATTGATAGGCGAGTAGGAGTGACTTCGATGTAAATGTGCTGAGAGGGGCAGCCAGTGGAATGTCTTGTGGAGGCAAGGGTGACAATTTGTAGAGGTTTCAGGAAAAGAGGGAATAATATCAGTGAGAAGAGAGTAGTGAAAATAAGTAAGCTTGGAAAAGAGACTTTTGTGAAGGAATACCAGGAGAGATTTAGTGTAAATGGCAAACACTGAGAGTAAATGAAACAAGGGGAGTGGGTAAGGATGGGAAATATTTAGGGAAGCAGTGCTGCATGTGCAAGAGATGTATGTGGCATGTTAAAGGTAGGAGGTGGGTAGATTAGAAAGGGTAGTGAGTGGTGGGATGAAGAAGTAAAGTTGCTAGTGGAAGAGAAAAGAGAGTTGGTTGGGCAGTACTTACAGGGAAGGAGTGCAAATGATTAAGTGATGTATAAGAGAAAGTGGCAGGAGGTCAAGAGGAAGGTGCAAGAGTTGAAGAAGAGGGCAAATGAGAGTTGGGTGACCAAGTATCAGAAAACTGTAGGGAGAATAAGATATTTTGGAAGAAGGTTGATAATGTGCAAAAAACAGGAGAACAAATGGGAATGGCAAAAGGTGATGAAAAGAGGAGGAGATGGAATGAGTATTTTGAAGGACTATTGAATGTGTTTGATGATAGAGTGACAGGTGTAGGGTGTTTGGATTGGGATGGTATGTGAAGTGAGAGAGTCATAGAGAGTGGTTTGGTGGAGAGAGAAGAGGTGGTGAAACCCCTATGAAGGATGAAATGTGGCAAGGCAACTAGGGTGTATGGTATTGTAGTTGAATTTATTAAGAGAGGGGTGTCTGTGTTGTTGAGTGGGTTCATTAGGATTTTAAGTTTATGTATGGATCATGGTGAGGTGCCTGAGAATTGGCAGAATGCATGTGTAATGCCACTGTATAAATGTAAAAGGGATAAACATGAGTGTTCAGACTACAGGGATATAAGTTTGTTGAGTGCACCTGGTAAATTGTATGGGAGGGTATCGATTGGGAGAGTGAAGGCATATATAGAGCATCAGATTAGGGAGGAACAGTGTGCTTTCAGAAGTAGTAGAGGATGTGCAGATCAGGTGTTTGCATTGAAGAATGTGTGTGAGAAATACTTAGAGAAATGGAGGAAGCATATTATGGGATCAGTAAAGATGCCTTGTGGAAGGTCTTAAGAATGTATGGTGTCATAGGAAAGCTGCTAGAAGCAGTAGGATGTTTTATCAAAGATGTAAGGCATGTGTACAAGTAGGAAGAGAGGAAAGTGGATGGTTCTGAGTGAAGGGTGGTCTATGGTAGGGGTGTGTGATGTTGCCATGGTTGTTTGATTTGTTTATGGACAGGGTATTGAGGGAGGTAAATGCAAGTCTTGGGTAGAGGGGCAAATATGCAGTCTATAGGGGATGAGAGGGCCTCGGAAGTGAGTCACTTGTTGTTTGCAGATGATACGACACTGGTGCTAGATTCGTGGGTGAAGTTTGTGACTGAGTTTGGAAGGGTGTGTGAAAGGAGGAAGTTGAGAGTAAATGTTAATAGAAGCAAGGTTATTAGCTTTAGCAGGGTTGAGGGACAGGTTAGTTGGGGTGTGAGTTTGATTAGAAAAAATTTGGAGGAAGTGAAGTGTTTTAGATATCTGGGAGTGAACATGGCAGCAAGTGGAACCATGGAGGCAGATGTGAGTCATAGGGTGGCTGAGGGGACAAAGGTTCTTGGAACACTGAAGAATGTGTGGAGAGTTATCTGGGAGGGCAAAATTGGGTATGTTTGAAGTTATAGTAGTTCCAACATTATTATATGGATGCAAGGCATGGGCTATAGATAAGGCAGAGGCGGGTGGATGTGTTGGAAATTAAATGTTTGACAACAGTATGTCATGTGAATTGGTTTGATTAAGCAAGTAATGAAAGGGTAAGAGAAAGGAGTGGTAATGAAAGAGTGTGGTAGAGAGTGCTGGAGAGGGTTTACTGAAATGGTTTAGACATATGAAGAGAATGAGTGTGGAAAGGTTGACAAAGAGGATATATGTATCAGAAGTGGAAGAAAGAAGAAGAAGGGGGAGACCAAATTGAAGATGTAAGGATGGAGTGTGTTCTTTTACCATACACTTATTTCTGGACTAGGAAAGGGATTCTCAGCACAGTTGTGAGAATAATACAGCTTATTGAGCCTCCCATTTGTCTGTCATAATATGAGTTAGGTTACTTAACCTTCTGAGGTTAGAAGGGGTATGTGCCGTTCCCATGTAGCTTATTTTTTGGCAGAAATTGTATACCAAAAAACAGTATTTACATCAGTGAATATCTGTTAATAGTTTTCTACTGGCATTCTGTCCACAAACATACAATCTCTCCTTGTCATAAGAATTGACACCACTAAACTCACACAGCTCATTCTTTGCAATTCTAGATTTTCATGCGGTAAGCACTGTGTGCTAGCCCTGCCTTTTGGTGAAATGATAAGAGCAGTCAATAGAAGTAATAGATAGGCACATTTAGGCAGAAGCATTAGGTAGAAACATTAGATAAAAGTAATATGTAGGAAGATTCAGTAGAAGTAGTCAGTAGGAACATTAGGTAGGAGCCTTTGCAAACACTCAAATACTGCACCAGAATTACCATCTGCCAGTGACCTGTTAAGGGTGAGGCATTAATGGCTAAGAAGCGGCATTGGAGTTTACAAGTTAAGGAGACGCTGTTGCCATGGCCACCCCCTTGAGGGAGGTACAGTTGGAACAGGCATCAGAGATATAGATAGACAGACATGCTGTCAATGGACTGAATCTGGGCATGTGAAGCATTCAGAGGAAACCATGGAAAGGTTTGTTGGGCCTGGTTGTGGATAGGGAGCTGTAGTTTTGGCACATTACATATGACAGGTAGAGAATGGATGTGTGCAGATGTGGCCTTTATTCATCTGTTCCTGTCACTACCTTGCTAATGCAGGAAATGATGATCAAGTATAAAGAAAAATTTAGATTGTCTAGGTTCCAGTCAATGAAAATAATGATACTAAGGACCCATTATTTGGGACCTAGATAACTCTTATCATAACTATCTGATATGGCTGATGAGAAATTTGATTTTTTAGGTCCCAGATACCAAGAATCCTTATAATCCAGGATCTAAGCACCCAGAATGTTGATTGTGCAAAATGCAGTTAGATAGAATTTTGCTATGCAAAACCCAATAAAATGCAGTTAGATAGAATTTTGCTATGCAAAACCCAATAAACCAGAATCTTTATTATCCAGGACCCTGCCAACTAGAACCATGCTTATTCTTGACTCATTCATCACTTAAGCCCTGTATGGTTTTGAAGTCAATGAAACTTTGATGTAAGGTCAATTTGAGGTATATGAAAGGGCAAAGATAGATTGCATGAAAGATGGTTTAACCAGGTGAATGAATTACCAAGGGTTGTTGATATTTTTAGGGATTATGCCAGAGGATTAAGCATGAATTATGCACAGTAGAAATATTTTGTATAAGTTGTAATAACCTATTTCCACAGGACAGGAGGTATTTCTACACTCATAGGTTCATACCTCTTGAACCTTCTCACTTTATCATACATCTTTTTAATGTATGCTAAAAATTCACAATTACGGTATTTAGTGTATTCCATTTATCCACCACTCTGATGCTAAAAGAGTACTCATTCATAACCTTTCTTAAAAGTTTCTTGGAGTGTCTCTTGTATATCATGTCTTTTGGTTGTTGTTTTAGCATCTCAAAATGAACTGTTCAGTCAGAATCATCAAACTGGTTTAGGAACTTAAAGGTTGTAATCAGGTCATCCCCCTACTCTTCTCTTCTCCATGATGGACAAATTGATGGCCCCAAGCTCTCACTGCAACTCAGTTACATTAGCTCAGATTGCACTAAAGGGAGTTAGGGGTCATTGATCACTGTAGCAATGTATGGGTTGCTGGACTGAGGGATGCAAGCATGTCACTTGAGAAGTACAACTACAGTTCAGTCATTAAAACTTAATACATACAATATATACATCATACACATATGAAAATGATATATAACACCTCTTCCCGATTATGAAGTTGAGGGGCTGCATTTTTATCCGTCCTATAAAAACAAGGTACATGGTACAGAAATGGTACTTACAAATACTGGGCCTGAATCATTGGTGGTTAGTATGGTTAATTCAAACCAGGAAGAAGTGGAGTTCTTAGTGAGGAAAGATAGAGCCTTGGAAAAATTCAATACTCCTGTAAGTGAAAATGATACATAACACTTCTTCCCCATTATGAAGTTGAGGGGCTGCATTTTTCTTCTGCCTATAAAGACAAGTTACATAGTAAAGCAACAGTACTTACAAATATTGGCCTGAATCATAATCAGTCTTTAGTGTGGTTAATTCACAGTGAAATGATAGAACCTTAGAAAAATGCAATACTCCCATAGGGACTGCAAGTACAATTTCCTGGATGGAACTTCAAGAGTGTTGCAAGGTGATAACAGATTACGCTGTATCTCACTTGACAAAATTCTGCTGGCACACACATCAGGATGTATAGCTAGTGTGAGTGTTGGAGGAGCATAGATGACTTAAGAGTCAGGCAATCCCACCAGTTGGTCAACATTGGAAGGAGTCACTTCCAACAGTTATTAAGTTAGTGTTAGCAGTGATATACTCACTTTTAATGATGTAGATGGTCAAAGTTGGTCCACATGGAGCTCATGTGTGTTTTCATTTACTTCCACCTCATAATGATGGTTTCCAGTCTGTTTTGTCACTTCTGGGGTGAGTTGTCTGTCTTCACCATAACTGAAAATGCAGGTGCCTAATGTGGGACTTATGCTGGTTGGTTTCTGGCCTGCCACAAGAGGTCTGTCACACTCAGAATTCCTCTTTCCATCTGTAGAAAGGAAGAATGCAGACCCATGGTGATGTGAGGTGACGAGAAAGTGACATGCATTTAAATACATTTTGTGGAAATGCCTCCATGTATTTTATGGCATGCTTGAAAGTTTGTAAAAGATGATCTGCTTCACCACTCACTAATGTATTGTGTGGAGCTGAAAAAGAATGTTGAATTTCATTGACTTCCATAAAAGCCATCAAATCATCTGACTTAAACGAGGATCATTGCCTTAAACATTCCTTTCTGGAGGCTCATGGTATGTGAATATTTTCATCTTTCATTTGGTGGCTTGTGATGTCGTAGTTTGTACAGGAACTCTCTTTGACCATTTATACTACTATATGCATCTGTTACTGTGAGGTGAGGTCTGACTGGCCAGGGAAAGGGCCAGTATTATCCACATGTATGCATTCCCAAGGATACTGTGGGAACTTCTAAGGACATAAGTGTATCAGATGTGAGTCATTCTGGTGTGAGGAGCAGTTGTAACAGTTATGCATGAACTTCTCAACTTCTTGGTCCATCCCTGGCCACCAAACATAGGCTCTTGCTGTTGACTTGGGATGAACAATCCCTGATGATTGTCATGAATATCCTTGAGAAATTCCTTTTTCAAGGATGATGAGGTTTGATTCACAGTCTCTGGTGGATGAGCAGGTGTCATCCAAACATCAGTCCCAAAACACCTTCGTTACACCAGATCTTTTTGAGCCTGTTGAGCTAATAATTGTATCTCTGACAAGGGTGAGTTGCAGTACCATCACCGGGTTCTGAGTCACCTAGTATGCAAGATAAAACATATGCTTTTCCTATCTTGTGAATTGAGTGATAAAACATGTGCTTTTCCTATCTTGTGAATTGAGCGATACTTGAAGTTCGTAGATAAACCAGAGAGCATGATGGCTCAGCTTTATGGCTTGCTTCTACCAATGAAGTAAGTTCTGCCTTGAGACTTAGTATGACCAATGATTGTTGTTGGTTCGTGGCCATTGTGAATCTTGATGGACCACACAGGTTTTTTCACTCCATAAATGAGAGCAGTGCTTTTTTCTCTATATGAGAGTAGTTTCCTTCAGCATGATTTTGTGATTTAGATGCAAAGGTGATGGGTCTTTCCTCACAGTTAAGCATGACATGTCTAAAACCATACCAAAGTCCATTGATGACACCTCATCGATAAGTTTAACTTCCAGTTTTGGGGTGGAATGAGTAATGAATTTGGGTAAAACTATTTCACTTTTGAAGTGGTTAACCACATGTTTTGATACTTTTTGATCCATTTTAGAAGTACATCTTTGTTTATTATGTGGTAAAGGAGATTTTTCGATGGTTGCTACTTGTGTATGAATTTTCCATAAAATGTAGCTAAAGCTAAGGATTTTGATTACTTGACACTTTGCAGAGCATTTGCATCAGTGATTTTCTCCATAGTCATGTGAATACCAGAATAATCAATGAGAAATCAAAATTAATCTACTTCAGTTGCTTTGATCTTATCTTGAGACCGTTTTGTTGAATTTTCCTCTCGAGAGTTTTTCATAGTCGAGTGTCATCTGTAAAATACATAGTCCCAGACAGACCATTAAAAAGATAATCCATGGTTTGCTGGTAAAGACATTACCAGAAGGTAGACATTTACACATAAACAGACCCAGATATGTATTTATGATGCAGCATTCTTGGGACTTTTTGTCAATTGGATTCCTAAAATGTTTATTACTGGTCAGTCTTAAAGAAGAACTGACACCCCACCATTGCTGTAAGCATGTTCTGATGTTTAGTTAGTGGATGCTGAGCCATTTTCATCTGCAGATAGACCATCATTTTGTGGTCCTGCAAACACAGATGATGTCATCTTGCTTAACAACTGGGACTATTAGTGTGCCTCATTCTGAATATGTGACCCTTTCAAAAGTTTCAGTGGTCTCTGACTCCCACATTTCCAGCACATCAGTGGTCTTCAACACTAATGGAAGTGTTGTGGGTGGAAGGAACTTTGACTTGGCATTTGTTTTCATTTGGAGAGTGGCTTGTGTACCATGAACTTGCCCCAAGCCATCTCCAGAGATAAAGTCAGCCTATAAAGCTTCTGTGGATCTTTTCTTGGATTCCCAGTCACTTCCAAACAACAAATTATGTTTACTTTTGGCTACGGGTAAATCATTGTGATATTTGTTTTCAAAGCAAACCCCAGCAAGATCTCTGCCCTACATGGTTATTGGCTTCTGGTTTCAGTACCTTAATTCAGATTTATGAAGTTTTATGTGTATATGGGTTACTGTCTTGGCACCTACTTCCAATACTGTGGGTATATAAATTGCAGTGTTTAGCTGCATTTGCATTCGTTGGCCATTTGTAGTCACATGTACCATAATTCTCAGTCTCTGTTTGTTGAGGGAGTTACTATGATACACCAGAGTATCACCATTCATGCCATGATTGATAGATGTGCTTGTGTTTGCATGTTGTGCTTGTCAACTGGGCCTCCACTATGAGAATGCTGCCTTACTTACCCTATGTATTTGCAGGAGGGCGTAACTTATGAAATCTGCAGAGAACTTTGTTAGGGGGCAAAGTTAGGATGATGTCCCCTATAATTACACTTAGTGCAACTCTTGGCACCTTGTGTTGTCAGCACTGTACAGTTTTCCCTGCAAACCACTTCCGCCCTTGGTGTTGCCAAGCTTCATCTGCATTTGGTTTTGCTTTAAGTGGAAAGTCACTTTTGGCAAAGTTGTACCTTTATCAGTAGATGAAAATGAGCACAGTCTCATTGAAAAATTTCTCACTCCAAAGGAGTTCATCATTTTCCTCCTATTGATTGGAGCACAGCCTTCAAGGTGCAGAAGCCTCATAAAAGGGATCCTAGGGCCATATGATTAACCTCCCCCTTACTTGACCACTGCAACTAGTCCACAGCACTTTTATCACATCTCTGCTTTCCCCAGTTCTGATGCCTTTTCTTTATTATTGACATTTTTGGTGAGAGGTACAATATCATCTATACATTATGCTTGGTACAAAGCAACCTCAATACTTCTAGCATTTCTAAAAGAATGAGTCTAATGTAGCTTCTCTCTTCCTAAGTAATGTAATTCTGGTTACTTTGAAATATTCCTAGCAATTTCTTCAGTGGGATTTGTAAAAGTCAGTGTTCTTCATCTTATAAAGCTATTTTTTCATTGTGATCTGCAAATTCACAATGTTCTCCATTTTATAATCTAATGGCATAAGAGTCTGCTGTGTCATGTGATTGTAGATCTATCTATCTATCTATCTGTCTATCTATATCTCTGACATCGTTTCCTCCGGGAACTCCCACCAAGAGGTGGCCACAGCAAAAGAGTCTCTACTTATCCCTGTCTTTTTATGCCTACCTCGAATACACCATTCCACACATTCTTCCACTATTTCTCTCCCTCCAGTATTCGTCTGCCCTATTTGCCCATGTCACAGGTGGTCTTCCTCTCATACCAACCCCTATAATTGTACTATCATATACTTTCCATGTAAACTCCTAGTCTTGCATTCTTTCCACATGCCCAAACCACCTCAAAGTATTATGTTTCACCCATTCTACCACACCACAATTCATTCCCTTTGCATTCCCTACCATACCACATCTCACATACAGCCCTTCATTTCTTTTTTCATTCCATCTAGTCACACCACATGCTCTTCTCAAATTGCTCATTTCCACAGCCTGGATTCTTGAAATCTGTGACTCATTCCATTTTTATGTTTCGAGTGTATAGGTCAGGGTTGGGAAGACTATGCCGTCCCTTAATTCTCTCTTCATTCCCATGCTTACACCTCTACCCTTCATTATTCTAACTACCCTTCATTATTCTAATAAGGGACCCAATGACACTTCTACCCTGTACTGCTCTATCCCTTATCTCTCGTTCCATATCACCCAATTTACCCAAAAGAGAGCTCGTAAATACTAAAAATTTCTCACTTCTTCCAGTCTTTCTCCCCCCATATCCAAAACACAATTTAGTAAACTTTCTTCTTTCACTCTATATGGTTTTACAAAGTCTATACTTTCACTCTGTTTCCTTTCAAACACCATTACTTTACTTTTACTTACATTTAATTTCAATCACCTATGCTTACACACATCATAAGACTCACAACCTTCTGCAACCCCTCTTCACTCTCAGCAAACAACTCAATATCATCCACAAACAGTCTTGCCACTAGCCACCTTATCTCACCCTCACACTCCATCCCTACACCCCTTTACCCTAGTTTTGTTTTCATCTCTCTTATCACTCCATCCATATATATAATATAAAGCCAGGGTGACACCACACGTCCCTGCCTCACACCTACATGTATCCCAAATCTTTCACTCAACTCTCCATCCAGTCTTACATATGTATTTGTTCCTCTATAGAAGGCTTTCATACCATCCAGCAGTTGTTCCCCTATGCCACATACCCTTAACACATCTCAAAACATTCCACTCGACTCTGACATACACTTTCTCCAGATCCATAAAACCTTCATACAACTTCTTACCTTTCGCTAAATACTTTTCCATGGTCATCTTTGCTACAAAAATCTGAGCCACACATCCCCTACCTCTCCTAAAACCCCCATGCTCTTCACTTATTCTGCATTCAGTCATTTCCGTCACTATCAGTTAACATTTTTGCATACACTTTTCCGGCTAAACTTAACAGACTTATTCCTCTATAACTGTTGCAAACATCCTTAGCACCATTTCCTCTGAATAAAGGAACAATAATAGCTTTCACCCAATCTTCAAGCACAATTTTCTGTTTCCATGCTGAATTACATATCAGATGCATCCACTCTATCACACACTTTCTCCTCCATACATCAGCATTTCATCCATAATCCCATCCACTCCAGGTGCCCTTCCTACCTCAGCCTCATTATTGCCCTTCTTACCTCCCTTTTTGCTATAGGCCCTTGCAATTGTATCCTCTTCCTTCCACTCTCCATACCCATGCATGTAACAGCTGTTGCCTCCCCTTCTCCCACATTCATCAGTTCTTCAAAGTATTCTTTTTATGTTCCTTTCATTTCCTCCTTTTGATTCGGCAACCCCCCTTCCTTACTTCTCACATTAACATTTCCACTCTTACATCCACCTCTTTCCTTTTTCACCTCCTTCTGGTATAGTTTCTTATTACTCTGAAACTTTTGACTTAACTTTCTCCTAAAATCTTAATCTACTCTTTCTTTGCTTTCCTCTATCAGCTTCTTAACATTCCACTTACTAATTTTTTTTTTTATTCTTCCCTCCACTTTTGCTGAACTTCCACTGGTACATTCCTATCAAGCAGTCTGCTATATGCCTTTTTCTTCTCTTCCACAGCATTTCTAATCTCTTCTGTCCACCATGCTTAACCCTTTTTATTCTTGTATTTCATAACCTTGTATCCAGTTACTAATTCTGCAACCTTTATTAGTATCTCTCTAAACATTTTAAACACCTCATCCACACAATTGCAACCCTACATTCACTGCACTTCCATCTAAGCTTTCACTTACCTTCCTTTCACACTCCTCCCTGCATTTTTTCTGATTCATCATCTTGCTTGCCAATGCTTTTACCTATCCATTCTTCCTTACACCATACCACCACTTCTCACTGATCCTCATCCCCTCAAGAACTGCAAAATGGTCAGAGTCTTCAAAGAATCCTCTCACAACTCTAGCATCTAGCATGGTCATCCACTGCCACATAGCCAATCAAAGCCTTTTGCTCTTCTTTTCCATCATTCCTCATCCATGTATATCTATGGGTCATCTTGTGCTGAAAAAAGGTGTTTGCAAGGAGTAAACCTCTCTCAGCACAAATATCTACTAGATAACTTCCATTCTCATTTACTCTAGGCACTCGCCATTTACCAACTATATCACCAATTTAATCACATCCCACTTTTGCATTCATATCACCCAATACGACAGTGTTTCTCTCTTTCTCAAATCCGTTTATACAGTCATTCAGATTTCTCCAGAAAAGCTTTATTTCATCCTTACATCGCACAGTCTTCATATTCACAGGGGTGTATACACATACCCATGCATACTTCATAATCCAGTCTTTCATTTCACCCACACTTTTCTTGATACTTTCCATCCATGCTCTGCAACACTCTTCTACATTCTTGTTGATAGCAGAATTGCGCTCCTTCTTTTCCTCTTCCCTGATACTTTTCACTCATTTCCGTCCATACCATACCTCCTTCCATGCCCTTCCATAACTTTTTTTTTTTTTTTTTTTTTTTTTTTTTTTTTCCCTAATGTTGAAGGCTCCAGTCATGGACAAAAGTCCACATCAAGGCCAGGCCTTAATTGAAATATAGAGAAAATTATGAAACGGAAAAAGAAAAGACAAGGGAAAATATTTACGGATTTTGGAGGAATTGAAAGACCTGTCTTTTGAAATGTGCCTGTTCATTGTTATTGGGAAAAACATGAGAAGGTAGAAAGCTCCAAAACTTAGACGAGTAGGGAAAGAAGCTGGTATCAAAACAGCCCACCCTTTAGTTGCCAATGGCCACACAATAATTATGTGACACAGCAGCTTACTGAGTATTGTGTGGTCTAGTGAGTGGTGGGGGCACACAAGCAGCCAGTTTTCAGGAGCAGAAACCAAAGTAATACCTATAGAAGAGGGAAAGTGAACCAACATTGCGGCATAGGGCAAGGGAATCAATTTTGGAAGTTAGCCTGGGACAGTTTATAAGTCGGATCGCTTGTGACTTGACTCTGTCAAGTAAGTTAGAACCACACCAAATGTGAAAGCATTAATCCTTATAAGGATCAATCACTCCCTTGTATAAATGGAGCAACTGTTCAGAAGAGAAGTTTTGACATCTAAACAGGACACCCAGTTTCTTAAAGAAAGACTTAGCTATTCCTGTGATGCGGAGTCATTGAGTCAAGAGGTGGAATTGCAGAACTGTCAAAGGAAAGCTGAGAGTTTTGAAGAGTATTCAATAGAGAAATGGGTAGAAATTGGGTCATGGAGGTATTAAACTTAACAAGATTTTGTCTACTTAACAAGATTTTGTCTACCCCATAGAGATATCCAGTCCGAGTTTATTGAGGAAGCTGCGTCAAGATGAGATGCAGATCGAGTGAGAGAAGAGGGAGCAGAATTGAAGGATGTGGATGAATGCAATGTTGAGTCGTCAGTGTATGAACGCATTGGATTATTTGTGGAGGAGGGGAAATCATTGAAAAAAAGGATATGGGTTTCCCTAGTTCCTAGCTCATCCAAGCTACAACTTTTAAACCTCTCCATAAGCTCCCACCTTTTACTCTCACCAGTCATCTGAACAACAATATCTGTATCATACAAATACTTTTGATCTCGTGCAATTGAAATATTTATTTAGAATCTGCAGCACCTTTCAAGGGTTGGATTTATCACCTTTTGAGGTGAAATGTACTTTAACTACCTCTGGTTCAGTGGATGAGAGATTTGCTGCAGTTACTTTTTCCCCTCTTTCATATCAGATGTATCAGTGTTTAAATTTATTCCATCCAGAAAAAGTTCAAATAGTTGAACCCATTCTTCCCATATTATTACTAATGAATGCTGGTTTAAGGTAATAGAAAAGAGCTGTTGCCTTTTACAGACCCAAGTGTCACCTATCAGAGTACTGACTTTAGGTGTGAGGATGAAGGATGGGTCTGGGGGCTGGTGCTGATCACATGTAGTAGGTGAGACTAATTGGAGAGGGGTGCTTTGTGTGGTGGTGGGCCTCATTGGCAGGTTTTGGTATCACTTATTCTTGTTGTCATTGTTATGTGCAGCCCCTTCTGTGGTCGTTTTCTCTTAATCGTTGTGATATATCTTCTTTCTCCAGATTGCCATGGTGTCTTCTTCTTGTAGATTGAATAGGATCATAACCACTGTCCCTCACTTCTAGGCTGTTAGGTGGAGTTGTCCACTCTCATCACCAGTGTTACAGTGTACATGAGATGATGGATATATACAGTGATGTACAAGTATATTTCACACTAAGAAAGTATATTCCTCACTTGTGTATCACATATCCCTGCTACAGTGCCAGTGTTTCATTACTACGTACTGGTGATGAAGAATTTGTTTGTTTTTTTTAGGCTTCAGTTATAGACAGAGGCCCACATCAAGGTTAGGTCTTGATTGAAATATGAGAGTGAGAAAATGAAGAAGGGCCAAGTTATCATTATTTTTGTATACATTAGGGGGTAAAGAGTTCCAAAGCTTCAAGATACAGGTATGGAAACAGTTACCAAAGCATTGAGTTAACAATGGCCACACAATAACTCTGTGATGCAGTAGCTTCCTTTGAAGGTGTATTTCAATGCTATTTCCTTATTCAGCTAGCACTAAGGTGTGACAGAGGAAGTCAGGGATTATGGTTCACTGTAGGAATGTATTTACTGCCATTTTAGGAGGTTCAGGTGTGTCACTTGAAGTATAACTACAGTACAGTTATTTGAACTTAAATACATACATAGTAATATATACTTTACATGATATACACTTAATAATGATATATAACAGAAATGCTCTCAGTTAGGTGATGCCATGACTAAGCACCAGTTATTGTAAACACATGGCTGAAGAAGATATTCATCAACTCTGGAAGTACCAGAAATTAAGCTAAGTGGTCAGATTTGACTGTTCAGTAGCAACCATACATATTTTTCTTTTTATGTAATTTTTATATGTTAGATAACTTTATTATTGATATTTTCAATGTGTTTTTTTTTTTTTTTTCATTTTTAAAATCAAACTGGCAAAATCATTAGTACTTAATATTATATGAATAGAATATAAATGGTGAATTCTTGGTAGAAATATTTTGAAAAATTTTACATGCAGCCAAAATGTTTCACAATACAAGGAATGAGTCACAAAGGTCAAGAATCCAGGCTGTGGAAATGAGCTGTTTGACAGGAGCATGTGGTATGACTAGCTGGAATGAAGAAAGAAATGGGGGTTGTATGAGAGATGTGACAAAGCAGGGAATGCAAAGGGAATGAATGAGGGAGTGGTAGAGTGGCTGAAATGTAATACTTTGAGGTGGTTTGGGTATCTAGAAAGAATGCAATATGAAGAGTTTACAAGGAGAGTATATGATAGTACAATTAAAGGTTGGTGCAAGAGAAAGACCATATGTGGTGTGGGGAAGTAGAGTGGAAGAGTACTGGAGGGAGAGAAATGATGGATGAGTTTATGGAATGGTGTATTCAAGGGGGGCATGTAAGGACAGGGATAAGTGGAGACTTTTGCACTGGCCATCCTCATGATGGGAGTTCCCAGAGGGAACGGGCATCAGAGATATAGATGTAGAAAGATAGATAGTAACTCTAAGTCCAGAATGTGTACCTCATCATACCTTTCCACATATTCTGTGAGGAGATTTGGAATTGTTCTTAGATTACTCCAGCTGGCATTTAAGATGTTTAGGCACTGGATTTTGAGCAAATATAGCTCTAGTTTATCAAGCTCCATGGGAGGATCACCCACTACAGCCATTGAGTTAACCATTCCCCTCTTTAAATCAAGCAGAAAGTCTTGGCATGAAGCTCGGGATCCAAATACCTTTCAAAATACTTCTTGTTTCCTGCGTCATGAGTCTTATCTAGCTTTAGGAGGTTCCTGCAACACTCAGGAACCTGGCCATGTCCACCGGTTGGGAACACAGGTCATAGAGTGTTGTAGTTGTGTTTGCATCTTTGTTCAGAGAGTGCAAGGCAATTGAGTAATAAGTACTCATGTTCTCCTCTGTGACAGTTGCATCAAAGATACGAAGGGTCTTAGGATATGTTGAAATGGTGTTTTTAGTGCAGTAGTAATAGGTGATGCCCAGAGCATAAGCAGGACAGTGACTCATGTTTGTCTGGGGAATGTGGTTACTGATGAGTGTATATCTGGTAACTTGAAGTTTAAAACTGAGTTGGGAGGTCAGTTGTTTAGTGCTTATTAGCTAATTTCTGTAAGTGTTTTATGTTTGTTGGGGTTGAGGTGGATCTATGAGAAAAAGTTACTGAAGTGTGAGGCAGGGATAAGGTTTTTATATCCACTTGAAGGTTTATGGTTAATTATTCACTAGTTATGGAGAATTTATTGCATTGCCACCCCCCTTAAGGGAGTTTCAGAAGGGTACGGGCATCAGAGATATAGATAGACAGTTACATTCCCAGTCCAGTCAGATGGTGGTTGTAGACCTCTGTTGAGCAAATTGGCTTTTCTTATAATGTAGTCTTTCCATTGAGAACTTCTCATCTCTGTTTTCTGGTAATTCCTAGAATACTTATTTTCTAGCTGTGAATTCCTAAGTCAACCACAGGCTGTTAAAGAAATTGTCCATTATCATGTAATGATCTGGAACATCACATGCAGTACCCAAATGGTGTCTACCCACATAAGTTTTTCACTGCAAATGTATTTTGACCTCATATCCACACAGAGCTAGAACTTCACTCCAGATTTATCGAGCTCTGATTTGCAGGGAAATAGTTGCTCATGAATGTTGATATAAAGATTTGGTACAGCCGCCTCCTCTTCCAAAAGGACAATCAGCATTATCAACCTTCTTTTTATATGAAGTGTGTACCCAGGGAGTATTGACTCGCTACTTTTAAGTTTACATTTCAAGCTACTCTAAGCTTTCATTCTCTGGAGTTTTGCTTATCATGTTGAGGTCATTACTAGTATCCAGTATATCACTAAATATGGAGTTAACTTCGGTTTTGATGGACTAACAAGTTATTGCAATGTCACTCCTTCCTCTCCATGGCATGTGAACCTGAGACTATCAACACTTGACTTCAAAGTCAAATGTTGGTAAACAGAGGCATTCTCTGAGCTCAGTGTGCAAGACTTTGCCATTCTTCCTTTGACACCATAGATATAGTGACCGTGGTACTAATATTACATTGCTTAACTAGGAAATAATAAAAATTTATAAATGAAGGTGGCTTTTATTAAAGACTAATGATGAATGATAATATCCATTACTTGATAAGGTTATAACTGCCAGAGGTGGAATCATTGTGGCTGAGGTGGTTCAGAGGTGAGGGTGATGGGAAGGAAAACATTGTGTGAGAATAGAGGAAAATGAAGCAATATGTGTCAGGCCAGCCTCTAATAATCCTAGCTTGAAGCAGCAGAACTAAGACATTTGCAAAAATAATTGTACTGAGATAACATTAGCGATATAGTTATGCAGGATGTCATTTTTTTATAGTACGGTGTCCCCTTGATTTAGCAGGGGAGGAGGTGTCCATTAATGCCAAAAGTATGTTAAATCGAATATAGCCATTTTTTTAATACAATATATAGTATACAGTAATACAATATACAGTTCACATGCTTTCTTTTAACTCTTCTATCACATGATGCCATTATTTAATAATGTCACAATTAGTCACAATTCTCTGTTTACAACCAGACCGCATGATAGCTTGAGGCAGACTGAGACCGAAACAAAGCAAGTATACCCCACGTTACTAAAAACAAATGCGAAATGAAATGAGCATGGTGTGGCGTTTAAGATTTTTTCATTTTCTAATTTTTTCAGTTATTACTTATTAATGTATTATTTGCCCGGTCTGTTAAATCCGAAATCCATTATATCAGGACCCGATAAATCAAGGGATTACTCTTCTTAACTAATATTATTATTATTTTTATAATATTTGATCACTGTGTCTTGCATTAGCGAGGTTGTGCCAGGAAATAGAAAAGAAAGATTCATCCACTCACATACACACATATATACATATATGCACAATACATACATAATTAACTGTTTTTTCATATTCGTTATCCTGCACACCACTCCAGTTTTCTACACTGTGGCTTGATTGTTCAAATGCAATAGATAGAGTACTTTATTTTAACAGATTCTTTTTTTTTTTTTTACAGGCTGGTCCTATTGAAGACTCACTGTAACATGTAATTATTATACATATAAAAGGGTACTTATTTTATATACAACCCATATAGGATGATATAAGAATAATTTCCTTAATATATATGTTAGCAATCCTATAGTATGTATGATTGCACCCTGTATGAATGAGTGTTCATAAGTAGCCATGCATTTTTCATAGATGCTATATTCATAATGCAAACTTCATTGGTTTCCTGTAATGTTGAACATGTGATGGGGATTCTATATGTAAGAAGCATAGCATAATATAAGACATCAGGAAAAGTGAGGCCAATGATTGCCCCTTTCATGGAATGTGGCATAAGTGTGGCAGGAATTAGGTTCTGTGGTAGTGGTCATCAGTGCAGGATCGGTCACTCGTTAGCTCGGAGTTGTTGTGAGTGATTCATACAGGTATGAAGCGCGGCATTAAGTGATAAGATCAGAAGGAACTTTTTACATTACTCTGCCTAGGATATGAACTTTGAAATAACTTACAGAAGATACCCATTGCTATTATACTAAACCTGCTAGCCATATGAATAATGAATAGGAAAATGACACAGTGTCCATTATCTGGCCAGCCAACATTTTGTTAATCATTCCCATTTTACCAGTTTATTAGATTTTCTTTTTGCGATATTGATTTATAATCTATTATTAAACCCAGCTTATCATTAAAACAGCAGGTGAACTTGTATAAATCACATTTTCTAACAAGCAACAGCAAACATTTTCATGCTGGGGTTGTTGACAAAAGCTAACAAGGACCACAGGTTATATTTCTACATGATACAGCAGGCAAAATGTAATAACTTATTATTACTTTATCCAAACAAAATCACCACCACAATATAGTAAGTAAGCTCCCATAATAAATATTACTTACTCGCTACTGTAGTGCTGACCCCACCACTTCCCTTAACATCACAACCTCTCACTGTGCACACCACTACCTTATAGCAAACACAATACTTTTGTTGTAGGTTGTAAACTGAGAAACATTATATGGAACAATTGATGTGCTGCAAAATGATATATCTTTTTCATTATAGCTCATTATACTTAAAAAATTTTGACATCTCCCTGGTTAACTATATTTAGAATATAATGATTTAATAACTATTCAAGTGCATCATTTACTTATTACATAGGTCATAAGAGCCATCCCTTATGACAAACCCAACCAATGTAAAGGTCACCCATGAGTTGGTGACATTTGTTTTAGTAGATGAAACAAGGGACATGGCCTATGAGTGTGTGATTGTCTGTGTGCTAATAAAATTGAGGAGCTGCATTATCGTCAAATAATTAAGACCTCTAGCACAAGCTGGATAAAACTTCCTAATTTGTGATTAACATCACTCTCAGCATGTTTGTATGGTCCTACTTATTTCTATGTTTGCTTGATAAAATATTGCCTTGCATGTCAGTTTCAGCTATCAGTGTGTTCGTCTTTCACCCCTCTCCATTCATCTCTCCTTACATTGTTACATTGTCACCCCCTCACACTCCTGCTCACCCACCCCAGGTCACCAGTGAAAGCTTCAAAGCAGCAAATCAATACTCCCTGGGTTCACACATCATAGAGGGAAAGGATTGAAAACAATAACTGTCCCAGTTGAAAGTGGAGGCAGCTGTACATAGCCCTTTTAGCAGTTCAAACTCAGAAATTATGATGGCTAGACAAGAATATATTACTAAGGGTATTCTCATGAATTAATTATTATCCCCATTCCCAGTACCTAATGTGTCAGTTTTTCCAGTTTGCCATTAAGAATCCCAGTCAAAACCTGTCATGTGAAAGTGGATGGAAACACTGTTATGAGAGAACAACCAAAAAAAAAAGTCCATATTATGATGAAAAATAAACACATCAACCTCCAAATTACAAATGTGGTTTTGTATACAGATTACTAAACATCTGAAATTCCCAATTTTCCAAAATTTATTAAAGATTTTTTTCCCAATTTGGACTCAAAATACCATGATTTGGTTAAATTTGGTTTGGTTAATTAAATTTTTGCTTTTTTCATAAAAATTCTGTGTGAATCCTCTTATATTTGTTTTGGTTCATATCTTCTATTTTTTACCTTCATTTTCATCTAGCCTACATCATGTGCGAAAAGAGGAAAATTCAGATGATGCAAATCGAATTTTTTATGGCATATGTGGTTTTTCATCAGTATTTGCATGTCTACTGTACAACCTTTTAAATAGTTTTTGTAATTCATATGTATATAAAGAAGCATCTTGCGTTTGGAATACAAACAGTGTCATATTGTATGATTTCAAAAATTCAGTCATATAGTAAAGAACAACTTTAAAAAAAATATTACACATTTTCTTATTGATAACATAGATTTTCATTCTTTAATACTGCTGTTTAGAAGTTTGTAAGGTAGATATGCAGAGCTGATAGTCATCTCATGTTGGAAAAGAATGCAGAGTATCAAATTAAGGCTTCTCTTTTTCATGGGGAATTGACAACTTTTCGGGAAATCCCTGAAATCTAATGATGGAACAAAAGGGTTTAGTTCAGTGACCAGATTTGAAAGGCACATCATAATTTTGGTCTTGCTTTATAAGCATTTTAAGAGGTAAAAGTTATAAAGACATCAAAATAAGGCTCAGTTTTTCATATAAAATTGGCACTTTTGGGGAACATCTCTGAAAGCTAATGATTCAGCATAAGGTTTTAATACAGTAATCAGACCTGACAAACAAGGGATCAAGCGTATCGGGCACAGAAGACCTCTCCAACCTTTGGCTCCCGTTCAACTTTTATCACTGCCCATAATCACTGCAAGCGAGTTATCCGTAAGGTGAAGCGTTCCATTATTCAAAGGAAGTGTGATAATCTCTCCTTGTCATCCATGGATAAGTCTTTCTGGTCTTTAGCTAAGGGCATCTCTAACAACTTCTGTCGGTCTACCTTTCCCCTCACTTTTCTGTCCTGACAGTACTACAACTGTCTCTCCCTTTGACAAAGCAACTCTCTTTGGTTCCTGTTTCTCCTCTAACTCCACCATGGATGACTCCAACATTCCCTCACCCTGTTATGCTCCTCTTACTAATCCTATGACTCTTCCTGTAATCTCTTTTCAGACTGTTCGAAAAGCTCTTCTTTCCTTGGACACAAGTAAGGCTTATGGTCCTGATAGCATCCATCCCTGTGTACTGAAATAGTGTGCCTCTGAACTTGCACCTGTGTTGCTCGTCTATTCTGTTTCTGTTTAAAAACCAAAACTTTTCCTTCTCCTTGGAAACATGCTTTGATACATACCATTCCTAAGAAGGGTGATTGTTCTGACCCCTCTAACTATCGTCCTGTTGCTTTGACATCTACCATTTCCAGAGTCTTTAAATCCCTCCTCACCTTCCATATCCTTTAACACCTCGAAAACCACAGACTTCTGTTTGATCACCGGTATGGCTTCTGTAAGGTGAGATCCACTGGTGATATTCTTTCCTATCTTACTAATGTCTGGTCATCATCCTTGAAGATTTTGGGGAGTCATATGTAGTTGCCCTTTACATATCTAAGGCTTTTGACAGAATGTGGCATCAGGGTCTCATCTCTAAACTCCCCTCTTTTGGCTTCCCTCCCTCACTTTGTCCTTGATATCTAGCATCCTCTCTGGCTGATCTATCTCTGAGGTTGTTGATGGGTCAGCCTTCCCCCTTTTCTCCATCAACAGCGGTGTACCTCAAGGGTCTGTACTGTCTCCAACACTTTTTCTCCTTTTCTTCAATGAGTTTCTATCTTCCACAAGTGATCCAATGTACTCATACGCTGATGACTCAACACTGCATTCATCCACATCCTTCAATTCTGCTCCCTCTTCTCTCACT